>JAJONR010000912.1:0-146573 GCA_029582245.1 Solanum etuberosum
TCTCTTCTCTCATAAATCAAATCTGAAAATCAAAAGCTGCAAAGGTGGAAGAATGAGTACTTCAAGCCTCGTCTTTGAGTTTCATCAAGTCTACACTCCGACAAGCCTTGAAGCAGGGGGCATTTGTAGACATTGAAATTTTGTGGGACTCTACAAGACGCGTTCAATTCGAATTGGGACTCTAGAAGGTGTGTTAATTATCAATTAGAATTCTTAGAGGCTACTTAACCCTAAATCCTAGTTTATGCCTATATAAATGATACTAAATTCCCTTAAAAGGCATCTCGAATATTCCGTAAATTGATGGAATATTCATATAGAGGTCAAATTTAAATCATCCTAGTTCGAGAAATACGCCACTAACGGTCCTCGAATCATGGATAAATTTTAGGAGAGTAGAATCAAGGGAGGAACAGAATTGTACCCACAATCTTTATCGATAAAGTTATGTTTCTTCTTATTTTATTGTGATTGCAATTTATTTTCTGTCACTTTAAAATTTGTTACAAACAGTGTGTATCTGATTGTTTCTTTTAAAATATATGGTATACAATATTAAAAGTGGTAATATATGTAATTGTTTGAAAGTAGAAGTAAGGTTAGTATATATGTAGTGATGTATGTCTAGTTTGGTAGTTTTTCCTAGTTATTATTGTTTCTATTTTATGAGCTTTCGTAAAGTTGCACTATTGTCATATGGCGTCAAATTATTGGAGAAGTCATATATTTGTTCTATAAGCATTTTCTTATTGGTTAAATCGAAAATAGAACTGCTAAGGATCAAAATTGATATACCGATAAAAAATATCTTATTGGTTTGATCATTGGTTTAGCGTATTTAAAAATTAAAAATTGATAAATCGAAACGATAATACATAAAACTGAACCCACCGCCGATGCACACCAACCTCTAACTTAGAGCGTAAGTTATTTAAATATTTGTACTTCGAATTGCGACTCTTTTTCATTAATTTTACATTGTTATTTACTGAAAAAATAGTTTATGAATGAGAAAAGATTTAAATATATCTTCAGTGTTTGTGATATTTATATATATATATATTATAATTTGTCCACTTTTATTTTTTTACAAATTAAGTACGGATAACTTTTTTCTTATTACACACTTAATTTATCAACATTGAGTTAATGTTTTTGAAAAAATGTACTATCTTTGTGCATAAAAATATCAATCGTTATCTTTAACCTCTAATATATTCCTTTTATTAATAGTTTCGATTCATATCCTGAAATAATTGATTTAATTGACTGATACGATGAACAATTAAGGATATATTAGACCATTTTAATCATATAAGGGATATATTTGAACTTTTTAATTATTCAAGGACATGCTTCAAATCGTTGCAAAGGGTACTCATGGAGCAATTTGATACTTCCTTCTTTCCATTTTATTTGTCAAATGCTTCCTAATTTAATTATTATTTTTTACAAATTAAGAACCGATAATGTTTTTCTTATTACACACTTAATTTATTAACATTGAGTTAATGTTTTTGAAAAATGTACTATCTTTGTCCATTTTTAATTGTCATGTTGCGATTTTTGAAAGTCGATTTGACTAATTTTCAAAGTTAAATTATATTGCATTAATTCGATATTTTAAACAAAAAAAATTAGATATTCAAAAATTATGCGACAAGTACTATAAATTGTAATTTTTTGCATATCAATATGATGAAAAAATACTTCATAAAATGTTAGTCAAAGTTCTTATAGTTTGACTCTAAAAAAGAAAACCATGACAAATAAAAGTGAACGGAGAGAATAGTAAGTAAATATATTTTGAACCATATATATCAATTAATAGGAATAAACTCACTATATCAATTATTATTTTCTTAATAAATATGTCAAATCAAAATTTAACAATCGAGAGTACTTTAGAATTAATTTGGCATTTTGTTTGTCAAGGCTTATTAATCGTGACAAATGTCAAAGCCAAATTGGAGTCCGTTAGGAAAAGGGAGAAATATAAATGATGTGAGGCTCTCATGAATTAAAAACGCAACAACTAACAAATATTCCAGGGATATATTTAAAGATTTGTACCTTAATGAATCACAATTCTTGGTTAACAGTATGTTTGGTCGATCTTATTTTATATTATTTTTTCAAAAATGCTTAATTTTTTTGAAATAATTTATTTTTAAAAGTGAGGTGTTTGACCAAATTTTTAGGAGAAAATAAATATTTTTTAAAAAATGGCATAAATTGTTTATTTTTCAGAAATTAAAGAAAATGGTGTTTTCTTAAAAGTATATTTGAGAAAAATACACTTAAAAATACTTTTATAAAGTATAGCTACTCAAAGAGACACAAGAAAGAAACCCGCAAACGAAAAAAAGGAACAAGAACGGAAATAAATATCATTCCACAATATCTAAATTTTTTCGAATAACGGATTTTAGCCCACTGAAAGGATCTTCTCAATCAACTTAGGTATTGCTCTGTCACACTAACTTCCCTCTTGGTTTATGATATTATAAAAAAATTAAAATAAGAAAAATAAATGTAATATCATAAACCGCAAGGAAGGTTAGCATGATAGAGCAATATCTGAGGAAAAGTCTCTAAAATTGTCCCTAAATTTTATTAATCAAACACAAATTATTTTTATCAAAAATATTTTTCAAAATAAATTAATTTTAGAAATTTGACCGCTAAATACTGCTTATCTCTAGACGAATAGGAAATATCCAGGAACATTCATATTTTAATATTATTATGGGACGAATTGATTAAGTACTATTATCTTTTTGGTACCAATGAAAGAGCTCCACTTTGTGTTTAGGTAAATGACATTTTTCAATCAGTAGTGTTTGGACGTAGATGTTTTTTGAACACGATAACATTAATTCCTCTGTCTTCCATTTATTACAAGAAAAACACAAATTTGTGTTTTCTTTTTCTAAAAATAGGATTATTATTTTTTTCCTAATAAAATAAAGGTCTTATCACTTGCGGGGATACAACTAAATATCTAATTGTTATAAATATATTTTTGTATATTATAGTTTTTATTTATCTATTTTTAGAAAGAGTTAGAGTTGAACCAATTTAGTTTTTCTTCGTAAATAGAGAAGCTGTTACTTATGGTATTTTCATCTTTCAAGAGAAATAATATTATTTTTTTCTCTTTCTACTTTTTACGTTATCAATACGAGTCTTTGCTTTGAACACTCGCGTTGAAGAAAAATAAGGAAAGGAAAATCAAAGTTAACTTTCTTTTTGAAAGATGTATTACTTACCTAGAGGAATGTCATTCCTTTAGCTATTTTGTTTTCTTTCAATATTAGCAAAATAAGAATAAAGTGAATATGAATCCAAGATGATAAAAGACGGTGGTGAAAGTAAAATTTTCACAAAAGAGAATTCAAAATATGAAAAGTATACATGTGAAAATTAAAGAATGATAAACGGGACAGGAAGTGAAGGGTAAAATTAACCTTAACCCGCGCTAATGTTTAGTCATATCTCATTTAACATTTCTTCTAAGATAGCTCCACTAACTATCTTAGAAAATTTGTGTCATAAAACATGATTCTCCCGCTCCATTTCCATTGAAATATTGAGAATAGCTGCTGAACATTTAGAAGTGAATGTCCTATGGTGATATTAACCTTTCATTCCTTAATAAGAAACTTTATTAACATGTACACCTTAATCATAAATATATGTCTAGAGAATGAATGGAACAAATTAAAAGTTGGAGATTTAGGTTGTGAGAATGGGAGGAAGAAAATTAGATTTGGTACCAAGAACAGGTGCCTTGGTGTCAGGAAAACATTGTACTCCAGGTAATTCAGTGATCTCTCCATTTTCAGTAATACCAATAGGGTAAGTAAGAAGGTGTCCAGGCAAATCATGAATGAGGCTTTCACTTGAATACATATCCCAATATTTGTCACCAATTTTGTTCACCTTTCGGATGCATTCTACGCTCTCTGGTTGAAGGAAACTGTTGTCTAACATGCCTAAGTGCTCGTACCACAATGCCATACGGAACCCGTGAACTTGACCCCTAGCTGGCTCCTTCACACATAGATGAAATGGTTGGTAGGCTCCCATTGCTATCTCTGAGTCTCTTGCACCATCCATTGACCTTTGATTGATGTTAGCTGAACCAATGATAATGTATTCATCATCCACTGCAAATAAAACAGAAACATAAATTAAGAACTTAATTTTGGAAATGTATGGATCACACACAGACACACATATTTGTAATTGAACTTGCCTATCATCATTTTGGAATGTACGTAAATCATGAAACGTCTGGCTTCTTGAGCTTTATGATAGCCGGAATTAGGTTCTGGTGTTTCAGAAGGCTCGTATTCTCCTCTCTTCTTTGTTTCCCTATTGCCAAGGCAAAAGAAACTCAAATATTCCTTAGGATTTGCTATAATTCCCTTTACTTTTAGAGCTTGAATTATATCGGTATACATCATTTGCATGGTCCTCCTTTGCCAATCCAGTATTGCTTGTACAGATGCACTCTCAGGAAGGCCTTCTGGCCACATTGGAACCACAACATAAACCGTAAACCTTTCCCCTGCTTCAATTTTGCTGACTATCTTCAAAGACAGCTCCTTTGGGATCAACTGTAGAGAATTAATGGCTTCATCCTTGATATCATTGGAGTACCACGAAAAGCAGCTGCCTAAAAAGTACTGATTTTCGATGTAAATGAAATGCTTTGCTCGACGGATGGCATTAATATATGCATCCTGTATGCTTCGATCAATGATGTTTTCCTTACCACTTATAAGACCAGACTTGGCTGCCTCTTCGGGAGCATTGGGGAAGCCAAAAGCTGCTCCCCCATCAATGGATCGAAAAACTTGAACATTCCAAGTGTCATGATCATCAGGATACATAACAGGTGAAGGTGGTATGATTATATTATCGATATCCCTTAGGTCTATAAGCAAGTCCCTTACACCTTGCTTCCTCCATCTCTGTTCAAAATTGAAGAGCACATCCCAAGCAGCTGGCCCTTCTATTCGGCAATGGATATCGTGCCAAGGCTCTCTTGGTCCGCCTTTTTGAATTGAGGTACCAGTGAAGTTTGGTTGGTGAAAATCATCATGATGTGTTGTGTTCAAAGTGCTGAAAAGGGAGTGAAATTGTGTATCAAATCTACCATCACAAAGATCAAGCCCACCAATATAACTCACAATTCTCCTCCTCTCCCTGTCTCCATTAGGCAATTCTCCATCAACAATAACAATCTTTTGATGATGAGTAAACATTGTCCCAATCTCTATATTTTGAATTATGCTTCGTCCATCATCAGGATTTCGAGGACACAACACACAACTTACTTGAGTGCCTCGAAAATAATTAGCAGTTTCTTCATCATGAGTAGCCATTAGCCCATCTTGTTGTAACACAGGAATCGATGTTCTGTCATCCCAGACCAACATTAGAACTCTCACACCTTCATTAGCTTTTCTCTTAAGCAACTCTCCGAGCGATATGTCTCCACCAGGCTTAGGCCTCCTCCTGTCCCTTATCAAAGTGATCTCGGTATAAATAGACCATCCAGTTATATAAATCAAATGCTTTGCATTAGTGATTGCATCAAAAATGTCTTCCCAACATCGTTGTGGCTTATAAAACTTGCCATCAGAAAGTGGAATTTTCGGGATGAAGTTATCAGGAACATGACAATCTTGGTAAAGGGTGACCCTGCATCCTTGTCTTTGACGAAAGAAAGTGTAAGGAACTCCAGGAAATCTTGTGACTTTTATCCCTCTATTCCAATTATATTCCCTTGTGACATCAAAATACTGCAACTTCACATGGATTTTAGAGTGTCCATGCACGGGTTTTCGTTCTGTATTGAGGATTTCAAGCCATTCATCGACTTCTTCTCCATCTAGCAGTTGTTGAACTGGAAAGTAAGCTCTTCCAATGACTTCTGCTCCAATTGGATTATCAAATTTGACGGTGATTATGACATTGGCAGCCATATGGGCACAGTAAATGTGGAATGATTCGTACCACCGTGGATTTTTGTGATCATCCAGTAATCTGGTTCTGCCAACTCTGGCTTTTCCAAGATCAATGGTTGCATACAATCTTGACGCTGCCTTGTTGAAACCAATAGCTCCCTCAATGCCTTGCACCACCTACAAGAAAATAAGTACATTAATCTACTAGTAAATACTTTTTGTTACTGTCTTGTAACATCTCAAACTGTACAATTGTAATTGTATGCTAAAGAAGTTGTTGGAAAAAATATTGAAACTTCAATCGTCATTCTAGATAATGTGTATGAGATCGATGGAAGTACCTCAGGACAGCCAAGGCTGCTTCATACCCCCTCCCGGGGAGGAACCACACTATAACTGGAACACCATCATAATGATCCTTGGATAGATAAACAATCATTCTTGAGTCTAGTGCCAATCTGTCCCCAATCAGCCTTAAGCCCAACGTCACACATGCTACTAAAGTATCCTTTTCAGTGCTAAGCGAGTAGTCATTACACACTGAAGCGGCAATTGAACTTTTTTGTCCTATAAAAGAGTCTTCTCAAAAGGAAGAGAATGCATTTAGTAAATCCCAGAAGTCACCCCAAATGCCTTTTCTTAGAATTTCGATAGGAGAAGGCTCTCAACCTTCTTCCTGCTTGTATTTTTCTATTATTTTGAGCAATGTTAACTCTTGTATTCGTTTACTCCCTTGGAGATTTGGCCGAAAGTAATAAATTGTATTGTTAACCAAAATGACGATTTTTCTAGTATCCAACATGAACTCGGCCCCCAATACAGGTACCAAACATCGGGCGGAATATAAGAAAACAAAAAAAACACAGTTCCCTTTTTTTTTCCTCCTAACTATAGTGTTTCCATTTCCCAAATACCTAAGTTCTAAGAAGAAGCCAGTTGCATATTTCATCTGCAACACTAAATCAAACCAAGCGGCATTCCTATTTTGATCAGTTCTACCCATACTTCCATTTGATTTGTCATTTAATGGAATTTTTCCAATTTTTAGTAGATCCATTGTGGGTAAAATCAAATATGAATTGTGGAAATGAAGGGATAAAATTTTCACCTTATTGAAAAAGTCTCTGCCAAAATTAGTATGAAGCCTATCAACCTCGAATATAGTAACATGAAGAGTACCATGAAGCAGAAATTGAGCCATCCTTACTTAATTCCCTGCAATATATAGGAGTAATAGGTTCAATGCTAACAAGAAACTCATAAACTTTAAATTCTGAATCTGCTTTTGGATCTCGAGGGCCCGATGCTTTATTTGTAGCATATCATGTGATGGAAACGAAGACATAGACTTCATTAAAGTAATTACCTTAGTTTAAAACTCGAGCTGGCGAAGATAATCTTGAGATAAAGAGGAGATAACAATAGTAGCCAATAGCAATGTATGTATATAGACGTTGACCTTCATTTGAAAACAAAAACAAAAAGTATCCCCACCTCCACCCCCACCCCCACACCCATACCCACGTTCCCAAAATAAATTAGTAATTCATAAGTTTTTATATTTTATTTTAAAAAAAAAAAAACCTCATCATTTTAAATTTTGCAATACAAAAAACTCATGCTCGGAGTGAAAAGATATAAAAAGATTATATTAAAGACAATAGATCTTCAAAATATTATATTATGTATTAATAGCAAATATTTACTTATAAAAAATATTAGGACTCCTAGTCCAATATTTCTAGTCTAGTATTTGTAGAAGTCTTTATAGTTTGATTGATGTTATATCACGTCTCTGTGACAGAGGGGTGTTATTGGGACTGTTCGCACGATTATTTTAAAAAAAATTATATCATCCTAATTTTTGTGTATTTTATGATGTATAATCAAAATTAGATTTTTTAGAATCATTCCAATCATATCGGTTTCTCTTTGGTTTTGTACGATTTGGTTAAATTTTTTATTTTTTTAAAAGAACTTTTAAAGTATCACCTCAAAATACACTATTATTAAAACATTTCTTTCTAAGTGTGTTCTTGAAGAAGCACTTCAATTCTTCACCAAGAAGTCAAGAAAGTAAAACTTTGTTGCCCTATTGTTTGATCTTATATTTTTAATAGGAGTGTTTGCATAAATTTTGCCGTATTGTTTGATGGAATATCTATTATAGTATCTTTTAATTTTAAACCTAATTATTTAAAGGCTTACTAAAAAGGCAAATGCCCAAAGTTATCCACTCACTAGATGCCTAAGACCTAGTTTACATTTATATTTGAAAAATATTATAAAATATATTTATATATTAAATTTAATATATTGTTAATATATAAAATATATTGCACACATGTAAGGTTATTCTTTGATTATTTTTTTTATAATTAAAAAAACTATTTCAATTATTTGGGACGGTTATACACTTAAATAAAAGTCCACGATTTATTAAAAAATGATAATAAATCAATTGAGTACGGTACCCTACTTTGTGTACTTAAACAATATAGATATGTGATGATTTGTGTAAAAAAAAAAATGTATATATGTGATACAAGAAATGGAGAGATGGAAACACTATGCTTTTGCTATTGTAGTCAATACATTTGAGAAGAAAGTTCTTGAATCACTGCTAATACATTTCAAAGAATGATTTGCTGGCCATTTTTAGCAGAGAAGCCGACTAACTGTTCGCTTTGTTGCACCAAGCTGGACATTGGAATGGAGATTAACTCCATATCAAGTTTTTTTTTTTAAGAAAACAAAAAACAGAGAAGAAAGAAGTAGAACATTATTTGAACATGTCAATCTACTGGAAGAAGTGAAGAAGCTTTTGGCAATAGCACTTCCCTAACCAACTTGTCGAAATTCATATAAGATGATCCAGTTGGAGAAGTGATTGCTTTTTCTGCTAACTTCTTCCACTTCAATGCATTTTCTTTCATCTCTTTACCCTTTTCTCCAATCATCAACTCTCTCACAACCTCCTCAATCACTTCCCTCTTCACATCGCTATCAATTTCAATCCCGACACCCCAATGATTACAGCTAAACCAACAATTAGTTTGTTGATCCGCAAAGAAAGGCTAACATAACATTGGCACACCAAATGATATGCTTTCGAAAGTTGAATTCCAGCCACAGTGACCTAAAAATCCTCCAATTGACGCATGACTTAAAACTTGTTCTTGAGGGCACCAACCACTTAATAAACCTCTTTCCTTAGTCTCTGCAAGAAATTCATGTGGCAAAATTGCTGAATCACCCATGACTAAATCGGATCGAACAATCCACAAGAAATTAATTTTAATATTTGCAAGTCCCCATGCAAATTCAATTAACTGCTCTTTGCTCAGCACTGTAATACTTCCAAAATTCACATAAACAACAGAATTTGGTTTCTTCGTGTCCAGCCATTCGATACAGTGAGTATCTTCTTTCCATAGATTTGAACCGATGGATTTCAAGTCTTCGTCTTCATGAGTTGTATTATTCAACACAAAGCGATGTAAGGATCCAATAGTATAATTAACTGGAGGGAACTTGGTTGCAATTTGTTGCAAAATGTCACTCTCTAGCGTGTCAAATGTGTTCAAAATTAGTGCAGAGAATTTGGGAATTTTGTCTATGATTTCTTCCATTACAAATTTGATTATAATCTAACTTGGATCATCGACTCTGGCTCTCATCATGCTTGGCAAGTTTTTTAGACGGATACTTTTCATGCCAGGTATCCAATCTATAATTGCGTCTAAATAACTTTCATCTGAAATTCAACCAGTAAAAATAAATTAGAACTGTGAACCTAACTGCATCTTCAAATCCTGACTACGCTGTGGGGTCCAGCCCCATTACCCCATTATTGACTTCAACAATTGCTTTGCAGTGGCAGCAAATGTTGAGAAACACAACAATTAAAATTTTCGGTGACACAACTTTGACATATTGTGGATGGTGTTGAAATTTACAGTTTTAAATTTCTTCTATAAAAGGAGCTTATTAGCTCATTTTTAAGATACACCAATTCACAAAGAAAGAAAAATATAGAGAGCTGTTAGGTTTCCATAGACTATACAAGAAAATAGTCTGTGAAGAAAAATAGAGTGTGAGCGATATTTTTAGTATACTGAAAAATCAAAAGAGTGTTATTTCTTTTGAGTGTGTATTGTATTCGTGACTACACAGTGTAAAAATTCCTTGTTATAGTGATATCAGTTGCTCCTCTTGGCCCGTGGTTTTTCCCTTAATTAAAAGGGTTTCCACCTAAATTCTTGGTGTCATTATTTTTCCATTTTATTTCTATTATTTCGACCATATATATTTCTGTGCTTGTCCGCATTTTCCCAACAAACTGGTATCAGAGCCAAGGTTTTATCTGAGTATGCTCTGTGGTTGCAGCACAGTCTAAACTTCCACATCAGAAAAGATTTACTTTGGTTTGCAATAACTATATTTTTTGGGAGAAAATAATGTAAGCCAACACAAGTAGAATGGTTACTTTGAATGGTGTTAATTATGCCATTTGGAATGAGAAAATAGAAGATCTGCTTTACGTCAAGAATTTTTATCAACCAGTCTTTACCACTGTAAAGCCTGATAATAAAACAGATGAAGAGTGGAATCTGTTGCACAGACAGGTTTTTGGATTCATTAGGCAATGGGTTGACGATAATGTGTTGAACCATATTTCTGGGGAGACACATGCTCGAACCCTATGGGAGCATCTTGAAATTTTGTATGCTCGGAAGACTGGCAACAACAAAATGTTCTTAATAAAGCAGATGTTGAGTTTAAAGTATCATGATGGTTCTCCGATGACAGACCATCTGAATAATTTTCAGGGGATCATGAACCAATTATCTGCTATGGACATCAAATTTGATGAAGAAATTCAAGGCTTGCTTCTACTTGGTTCCCTACCAGACTCTTGGGAAACATTTAGAACTTCATTGTCAAATTCTGCTGCGGATGGTATGATCTCAATGGATTCCGCCAAGAGTAGTGTCTTGAACGAAGAGATGAGAAGAAAATTTCAAGGTTCTTCTTCGTCGGATGTCCTGATAACTGGCTCCAGGGGGAGAAACAAAACTCGTGGTTCTCAAAATAGAGAACAAAATAGGAGCAAATACAGAGGCAGACTTAAGGATATTGAGTGCTATCATTGTGGCCTAAAAGGGCACACAAAGAAGTTCTGCAGGAAGTTGAAGAGGGAGAACAAAAACAAAGAGGAAACTAGAGAATATGGCAATGAAAATTGCCTAGCCACCGTCACCACCGAAGATCTTGTTACCGTCCTTGATGGGGATATGATAAATATTGCTTGTGATGAGTCAAGCTTGGTTGTGGACACTAGTGCCGCATCTCACGTGACATCAATGAAGGATTTTTTCTCTTCCTATACTCCTGGTGATTTTGGAACCTTGAGTATGGGTAATGAGACTGTTTTTAGGGTGGTTGATATTGGTACAATTTGTTTGGAAACTAGTGTTGGAACTAAACTAGTTTTGAACAATGTGAAACATGCTCCTGATGTTCGTCTGCACCTGATTTCTGTTGGTGTTTGGGATGATGAAGGATATGTTAGTACCAACGGTGATGGAAAATGGAAACTCATTAAGGGTTCCTTGGTTGTGGCTCGTGGTAACAAACGTCATGGTCTATACTGGACTACGACTTCTGCTTGTGTTGATATGGTGAATGCGGTTGAGAGCGATAGCTCTTCAACGTTATGGCACAAAAGGCTTAGTCATATCAGCGAGAAATGACTTAATATTCTAGCCAAGAAGAAATTATTGTCAAATTTTCAAAGTGCGAAATTAGAAAAGTGTGAGCACTATTTGGCTGGTAAACAAAATAGAGTTTCCTTTAAGTCTAATCATCCTTCGAGAAAGACAGAGTTGCTTGAATTGGTGCACTCTGATTTATGCGGTCCAATGAAGACAAGGACATTGGGTGGTGCACTCTACTTTGTCACTTTTATTGATGACTGCTCGAGAAAACTTTGGGTCTATGTCTTGAAGACTAAAGACCAAGTGTTAGGTGTCTTCAAGCAGTTTCAGGCTTCAGTTGAAAGAGAAACTGGAAAGAAACTGAAACGTATACGTACTGATAATGGTGGTGAATATTGTGGACCATTTGACGAATACTGCAAGCATCAAGGTATTAGACACCAGAAGACTCCTCCTAAGACTCCTCAGCTTAATGGTTTGGCTGAGAGGATGAACAGGACCTTGATGGAAAGAGTTAGATGTTTGCTTTCTGAAACAAAGTTGTCGAACTCATTTTGGGGTGAGGCTTTATTGACCGTTGCACATGTTATTAATCTATCTCCTACTGTTGCTTTGCAAAGTGATGTTCCAAATAGAATTTGGTATGAAAAGGATGTTTCCTATGACCATTTGAGAGTATTTGGTTGCAAAGTTTTTGTACATATGCCGAAAGATGAGAGGTCAAAGTTAGATGCCAAGACAAGGCATTTCAACT
This sequence comes from Solanum etuberosum, assembly GCA_029582245.1. NCBI lineage: Eukaryota > Viridiplantae > Streptophyta > Magnoliopsida > Solanales > Solanaceae > Solanum > Solanum etuberosum. The sequence continues at coordinate 12,456 of JAJONR010000912.1, forward strand.
TCATTGGATATGGCCTTGATGAATTTGGCTACAGGCTATATGATCCAATTGAGAAGAAACTCGTGAGAAGCCGTGGTATTATTTTCATGGAGAATCAAACAATTGAAGATATCGATAAAGCGGAGAAGCTAGAATCTTCAATTTTTGATGACATAGTTCATCTAGATGAAATTCCTCACACAAGTATGCATGATGTTGTTGGGCTTGATGATCATAGTGACACCCAAAATCATGTATAGAATCAACATGTTGATGTTGATAATAACAATGATATTGTTATTGATGATCCTCCTACTCATGAAGTTGTGGACGAATCAAATATTTCGCTTAGGAGGTCCACAAGACAGCGGGTTCCTTCCTGTCGTTATTCACCCAATGAGTATGTGTTACTCACTGACGGGGGAGAACCTGAATGTTATGAAAAGACCATGGAAGATGAGCACAAGGATGAATGGATTGAAGCATTGCAAGATGAGATGAAATCACTGCATGAGAATCACACTTATGAGTTGGTAAAATTGCCCAAGGACATGAGAGCTTTGAAGAACAAGTGGGTGTTCAAAGTTAAAGTTGAAGAACACAACTTGAAGCCCAGGTACAAAGCTAGATTGGTTGTTAAGGGATTTGGTCAAAGGAACGGTATTGACTTTGACAAAATATTTTCTCTTGTCGTGAAAATGTCCACCATTCGTACGGTTCTAGGTTTGGCTGCTAGTATTAATTTAGAGATTGAGCAGATGGATGTGAAGACGGCGTTCCTTCACGGTGACCTAGAAGAAGAGATTTATATGGAACAACCCGAGGGCTTCAAAGTAGATGGTAAATAAATTTTTGTGTGCAAACTCAGAAAGAGTCTCTATGGCCTAAAGCAAGCTCCTAGACAGTGGTACAATAAGTTTGAATCTGTTATGGGGGACCAAGGCTATAAGAAGACTTGTTCAGATCATTGTGTATTTGTACAAAAAAATTATGACGATGATTTTATCATCCTCTTGTTGTATGTGAATGATATGTTGATTGTAGGCAAGGATACTTCCAAGATTGACGAGTTGAAGAAAGAGTTGTGTAAGTCTTTTGCTATGAAAGACTTGGGTTATGCCAAACAAATTTTGGGCATAAGAATTACTCGTCTCAGAGATGAAAGGACGATTTATTTGTCACAGAAGAAGTACATTGAACGTGTACTAGAGCGCTTCAATATGAAGAATGCTAAGCCTGTTAGCACACCTCTTGCTGGTCATATGAAGTTAAGCAAGAAGATGTGTCCTGCAGCTAGGGAGGAAAAAGAGAACATGGCCAAAGTTCTATATTCCTCTGCCGTCGGAAGTCTAATGTATGCAATGGTATGTACTAGATCTGATATTGCTCACACAGTTGGCGTTGTCAGCAGATTTCTTGACAATCCGGGAAAAGAGCATTGGGAAGCTGTGAAGTGGATACTTAGGTATCTTAGAGGAAGCTCAGATGAATGCTTGTGCTTTGGAGCATAAGATCCAATCTTGAAGGGCTAGACAGATGCTGATATGGCAGGTGACCTTGATAACAGGAAATCCACTACTGGATATTTGTTTACTTTTTCAGAGGGAGCTATATCATGACAGTCGAAGTTGCAGAAGTGTGTTGCACTATCTACAACTGAAGCTCAGTATATTGCGGCTACTGAAGCCGGCAAGGAGATGATATGGTTCAAGCAATTTCTTCAAGAGCTTGATTTGCATCAGATGGAGTATATTGTCTATTGTGACAGCCAGGGTGCAATAGACTTGAGCAAGAACTCCATGTACCATGCAAGAACAAAACACATCGACGTCAGATATCATTGGATTCGTGAGGAAGTGGAGAGTGAATCATTTCACGTCAAAAAGATCCACACAAGTGAAAATCCTGCAGATATGCTGACCAAGACGATACTGAAAGACAAGTTCGAGTTATGCAAAGAACTTGTGGGTATGAGCTCTCTCTAAAGAAGATGAAGATACCTCCTTCCAGTGAATGGAACTGGAGGGGGAGATTTGTGGGGTCCAGCCCCATCACCCCATTATTGACTTCAACAATTGCTGCATGCAATTGTCAATGATTGGCAAGGTTGGCAAATTTACAGTGGCAACAAATGTTGTTCGGTGGCACAGCTTTGACATATTGTGGATGGTGCAACTGCAAATTTCTTCTATAAAAGGAGCTCATTAGCTCATTTTTAAGATACACTTATTCACAAAGAAAGAAAAATATAGAGAGCTGTGAGGTTTCCATAGACTATACAAGAAAATAGTCTGTGAAGAAAAATAGAGTGTGAGCGATATTTTTAGTATATTGGAAAATCAAAAAAGTGTTATTTCTTTTGAGTGTGTATTTTATTCGTGACTACACAGTGTAAAATTCCTTTCTATAGTAATATCAGTTGCTTCTCTTGGCCCGTGGTTTTTCCCTTATTTAAAAGGATTTCCACGTAAATTCTTGGTGTCATTATTTTTCCATTTTATTTCTATTAATTCGACCATATATATTTTTGTGTTAGTCCACTTTTTCCCAAATACGCCTAATAGATGTTTGTTTTCATACCTTTTAGTGGAGAGTAGCCTTGTTCGACAAGTTTAGGATATTGTGTGAAAGCCAACAAGGAACAAGCACTAGAAGTCCAAAGGCCAACATTAGGAACACACAATTCCTGAGAAACTTCTTGAGTGAAGCTCATAGCAGCATCAGAAACAATGCAAGAAATAGAAGGGAAATTGGAATTATCATTTAGTCTCGTAACGAGGTCTCTGAAAGGAACCAAACATGACTTCTTACATGCCTCACACAGAGACAGAGAGTCTTGTGTGGCATCCTCATTAGAGGGAGGGAGTCCATCAGGTATGGACTCTAAACGAAAGGAAGGTAGGCTAAAGAGGAAATTAGGACCTCGCGATTTGAGCAATCGTTGGTGATTGAAGTCCGTGTTAACGAAGGTGATATGAAAGCCTCGGATATGGAGGAGTTTCGCTAATTTGAGCATAGGATTTATATGGCCTTGTGCTGGAAATGGAATGCATACTGCATGAGGCTGATTCATATTGCCCTGTTTTCTTTTCCTAACAAAAGTTGTGAATATTAGACGTAACGGGATTGCTCACTTATATAGACAAAAATTTATCACCCCTTTCAAAGTAGGTAAAACTATATACTATAACTAAACTAGTATATTTATAATACATAGCTATAATTTTAAAATATTAGCTAACAGAGCTATATTTAGAGTGTTTTGTTTTGGCAAAATTCACAATTAATATGAAAATTGTGATTTTAAACATATTAGGCCTCTCGCTCTTGTACATCTGATGTTTATTTCTTTCCAGCCTCTCTCTCCCTCTCCTTTTTACGTATAATTACAAATATTTCAATTAATTCATTGTGTGAAGCGTTCTTCTTTTCTCTCTTTATTTTTTATATTAATACAAAATCCAATTAAGGTTTTACCCAAATTATTTTTATCTACACCTATGATTTTTAGTCTTCAATATTTTAATATTTTCTAGGTGACTGCTAATTATTGATTCATTTATTTATCGAGCTAACACTGATATATTGAAAGTTTTCATTTTGGGTTCATTTGGTTGTTCAAGACTCTTCTTCTCTTTTGAATCTTCTCCTCTTCTTCTTCGATTGATACATATTGATTTCAATCAATTGTATTTATGTATCAAAAAAAATTTGTATATGTGTATCCGAAAAAATGATACATCTATTATCAAACTGTATTTGTGCATCGAAAAAAAATTGATATAACTATTATTAGAAAAACTATATATGTGTATATATTTAAGGGTGATATAATGTTTCTATTATTATTTATGTTGCAAATTACATGAATTTTGCTTGATATGTTCAAAAGTGTCATCAAAAGTGAAGAGTAAAACCATTGCAATGGGCAGCAACCAGTGAAGACTCCTTGTAGTGACATCTCCAAAGTAGCATTAATTGTGGAATCTTCCATTAGAATCAAATATATAGTTTATGAAACTCGAAAAATCTATATGGAGTAAGAATAAGAATCGATTTCAATAGTGTAGCTGCTTCTCTTTTTCTTTTTCACAGAGTATAAAGTCCATTATTATTAAGGACTGATTGACTACTTTTTATATAATAACATTATAAATAATTATATCATATATTATTAAAAATGGGAACAAAAAGGTTGAAAGTGCGGAAACAAATACAATAATACTATTATATATATATATAAAATAGTAAATGCTAAGTATCATATTGAATAAAATACATTGAATCAACCATAATTATGCCTCTCCACATGCATATCACTTACTAATTAAAATAAGTTATTACAAGTCATGTATGTAGTTTCTTTATAGTTTCAGAATTGATTCATATTCCCATATACTCATGTATTAGTACATTATCTTTGACAATTTAGTTGGCATATATTTCCGTATATACTCATATATATGCTTCAACTTTGAACAATAATACCATTAATCATCATATCATATATCATATTATATTAAAAGTAGGAAGATTCTAACATAAAAGTTGAATTACTATTTTGTCCCTATACTAATGAAAATTTAATTAAATAATAATATTTTAATAACATAAATGTTGAATCAGAAGTCCAAAAACTGAAACTTTAACCCTTCATACTTAATTCCCCCAAATTAATTGTGTTTTAAATTAAGCTAAAGAGTAAAATAACTTATTCATTATTTTGTAATAACCGAAATATTATTCCTCTTACTCCCAATTAATGTCCTTTCAGTAACTTTTTATGAGTTATGCTATTTCACCAATTGAAGTGACCATAAACTTCTCTGAAGTAAATCCTCTTTATGGCCTTTCACCTACTAACTTGATCCCTCAACTTCTCTCTAATAACTATAACTATATATTATTCTACAAAATGAATTAATAGTTGAAGACTTTGAAAGAGTTGAGTTGGTTTTTGTGGAATCAAACTCAATGAAAGATGAATTAATATGAAGATTTGGTAGGAAGATAATTCTTTATTAGTACAAAATAAAAGTCAAGATAGTATCTTGGTAGGTGAAATTTAGGTAAACCATAAAATTATTTCACATGTTTAACATTGACATTTTGACACATAGTGATGTCATGGATGACATCAATAGGAAAAGTTCATCCCTATAAATAGTTAGCTCTTAGTTTATTTTCAAGCCATCCTCTCACTTGCCTTCTCACCTTCTAAGTCATTTGATGTTCTCTCTCTTGTAGTATTTAACTTGTATTCTTTGTAGAGTGAAATAAATATTGGTGCAGTTGTTCTTTGGTGGACGTAGGATCATTTTGATCCGAACCACGTTAAATATTGTTGTTCTTCCTTGTTCTTTAATTTCACGTTTCCACTAACAATTGGTATCAGAGCCAAGGTTCTGTCTGAGTATGCTTTGTTGTTGCAGCATAGTCTGAACTTCCACATCAGAAAAGAATTACTTTGTTTTTTTTTTGTATTTCCAAATACATTGTAGTAGAAGAGGAAGAACAAGTAAAGATGAGTTCCATAAAGTTTGAAATTGATAGATTTAGTGGGCGCAACAACTTCAATAGCTGGAAGATCCAGATGATGGCGTTACTGCGGAGGGAATGTTCAATCCATGCTATTGACGGAAAGTACCCCGATAAGACATCGGATTTCGACAAGGAGAAGATTGAAGGAGATGCATTGAGTGTAATCCAACTATCCCTTGCACCTAACGTACTTTGTGAAGTGAGTACAAGTACCGAAGAGACGACCTAAGAGTTATGGAAAAGGCTGGAAGGGCTTTACCAGGACCGGTCAGTGACAACAAGGATGTTGTTATAACGGCGTCTTCACACATTTAAGATGGATTCAGGTACTTTGTTGCAGGACCATCTAGATGCGTTCAATAAACTTGTGATGGACTTACAGACTGCTGGAATTAAAAAGGATGAGGAGACGCTTGCATGTGCTTTGCTATTTTCATTGACTTCAAAATATCGTGATATTGAGAATTCAATGATGTATAGCAAACAACCTATCACTCTTGAGCAAGTGCGGCAAGCACTTAACTCTTATGATGTGCAGATGTATTTTGAAGGAGACAAAGGTGACGAAGCTAGTGGGCTCTTTGTGAGAGGTCGTACTAGCCAACATGGAAGGAGCAAATTGAAGTACAGATCAAAGTCTCGTGTGAACAAGAAGAATGCAGAATGTTGGGGTTGTCACAAGAAGGGGCACTTTGAACGAGACTGCCCTATGTCAAAGTCTAAAGAAAAAGTGAGTGCATCCATTGTTGAGCAAGTATATGATTCTGATGATGATTATGTACTAACAACATCATGCAATAGTGAAGTTTATAACAACAAATGGGTCTTAGAATCTGGTTGTACTCTGCATATGTCACGCCCCGAGGCTACCCCCTGGACGTAAACACGAGACCTAGGATCACGAGTGACCCCAAGCTAACCTTGAGCTGGCATATCATAAGCATACTAAAAGATTACTGAATAAAACATACTATGCGGAAGCTTAAAACCATAATTTAACTGAAAGAGGGGAATACCCAATACTAATTTGAATATATAAAAGACTATGAGTTTAATAACAACTGGAAGATCAAACTCAAAACTAAAGCTGAATCTAGTACTATGTCTGAAAAAGCCTCTAACTGACTAAAGTTGTTGGGACATGCCCCAGCAAACTCTAGCAAAACTGAAAACTTAATAAAAAGACTAAAGTGTAAACCATGTCTATTGTCCTCTAAGTATGAGGGCTCACCACTGAAGCTGTTGAACTGGAGATCGGAAACCGATCTATGTGTGATCTGGATGCTGAGTACCTGAACCTACATCATGAAAGGATGTAGTGCAGAGTATGCATCTGTAAAACCCGGAAAAATAGTAAGTTAAACTAGAGCTTTACATGAAGGTTTTAGAGTTTGATATGAGAGGTTGAATCGTAAAATTACTTCCCGTACTTAGAATGATGGGTGTAGGGGTTAAACTTCAAGGCACGACTCCCCAAGGACCAACTAAGGGGTCCTTGAGGAGGACCCTAAAACAACCCCAAAAGCTATCAAAAAAACAGCCTCCCACGAAGGGCATCCACGAACCGTGGATGGACCCACACCCCGTGGGAAGGAGTCGTGGGTCAAGGCCCTTGCTTCCCATGATCTTGAAAGCCCTAGTACCCATCCACGAAGGACTAGTACGGTATGTGGACCCACCCACGGTCCGTGGGTCGGGGTCTCGTGGGAGGGGGCAGTTTTGATTTTAAGTTTTTAAGTTAAGGGATTAGGGGAAGGTTCTAAAATTTATTAGTTATTAAGTAGGGTCGTTTTATTATTAATTAGACCACCTATATAAACCTATTAGACCCCTAAACTAAGTCAACTAACTCATTATTTTAGATTCACCAAAGAACCCAATTCCCTCTCAAATATTCTCTCTCTAGAAAGTGAAGAAGAAGAAGAAGAAGAAGAGAAGGAAGCTAGGTCAAATTCCTCCATTGTTACAAGCTGTTGTGAGGGATTTGAATCAAGGTGTGTTAGCTTATTCATCTATGGATTCTTCCATCCATAGAGCCCCCTAGATTTCCCCTAATTGTGAAGAAAAACTCCAATTCTAGCTAGGGTTCCTTCCTATATTGTGGGTAGTATTGAGTATGATTCCAATTGAGTGGATAGTACTTGTTTATGATTGATTTAGTATTGAATTATGATATTATGATGATATTACATGTTTTTCATGGTTAACCCTATTCTAATTGATTAAATTGATGAATGTGGGTTTATGCCTTGTGAAGTGAAATTGAAGACATAGAGTTGATCTTCTAGAATTGATGTTAAGTATAGTAATTATTGGAGATTAAAAAAAAGTAGACATGAATTGAATTAGATTATAGTATATGTGATGAATTATGTATGTTAAGGCTTTGAAAGTAAAGTCTATAAGAGAATAAAAGTCTAATATGTAGAATTGTGGTGAAAGGCTTATACTCACCTAAACTACCTTATGAATGATAAAATGTAGGAAGTGATAGAATCACTTGAGTTATGATGATATCCATGTCTAAGGTAGAATTCTAGATATGATATTTTGCATTAATATGATATGATATGAAATGTTCTCTCACACAAAATGATTCTAGGTTGAAAGGCTATTCTCACCTAAAATGAATCTAAGTCCAAGGGGCTATGAAATGTGATGAGGTTGTCGTGAGTCCCCTAAAGACCTTTACATGATAGGATTGTGAGGTGAGTTCCCTTAATCCTAATATGTTAAACATGAGGTGATTACCCATGTCATGATATGGGGAGTGTGAGGTGATTACCCTTTAATGCAGTATGACTCTCAAGGCAAGTGGTTAGTACCCATTAGCCGTTATGTTGATCATGGAGGCGATTACCTATGATCCTTAGGAGGTGATGTGGAGGCGAATACCTATATTACACCCTAAAATGAGTATGGAGGCGAATACCTATATCTCATTAAAATGAACATGGAGGCGAATACCTATGATTCATTAATATGTTTGACTAGAGGTGATTCTCCTTGTCTTTATGATATGTTTGACTAGAGGTGATTCCCCTTGTATTTATGATATGTATGACTAGAGGTGATTCCCCTTGTCTTTATGAATCCATGATATGTATGACTAGAGGTGAGTCCCCTTGTCTTTAGGATTCCATGATATGTTTGACTTGATGTGATTACCCTTGTCCTTTATGATGAGCTAAACATGTATGAATTGAGGTGATTTCCCTTGTTACTTGTGATGTGCTTAATATGAGAATAAGAGATGATACATATGAATGAAGAGCCTAAAGTGTCTAGCTTAGCATGAACGGTATTATGGGTTGTCATTCATGCATTGCACAAGCTTGCCTTGAGGTGACTCATGAAGTGTTTCTCTCATATGATGTATGCTTAGATTGGGTGTTGCTATAGTCACCATCTTTGTTAAGTTGACTAAAGGTGATAGATTCCCTTGTCTATGAAGTAAGTCAAGAATGAGACCAATGAATGGTAAGTATGAATATGGTGACTTCAAGGTTATGCTTAGTGTGAATGGTATTATGGGATGCCCTTCATGCATTGCACAAATGTGTCTTGAGGTTACTTAGGAGTATAGTGCTCACATGATATGAAGGTCTAAGTGTAGACTATGCCATGAACATGATGTATCTTCTATGCTCAAGAATTATGTCTTATGTTGACTTATGCTTATATGATGCTTATTTTGGAAATTATGCTTATGACTATGTTATTGTCTCTTATGCTTATGTATCATGTTGACTAACCATTTTGAGATGCTCTTATGATGTTGTGCTAGCTAACATATTTAGTACATTTTGTACTAACATATACTCTTGCCTACATTCTTATCAAATGTAGGATTCGGCGATATTGAGTTCCATTTTGGAGGCTAGGTTTCTAAGAAGCAAAGGAGTTGAAGATTTAGTGAGTCCTCATTGCTTCGAGGATTGATCACCTTTCCCTTTATGTCATTTTGTTTATGTTTTAGACTTTTGTATGGGCTGCGTCCCAAAGTTTTATTCAAGTCAAGTTTAGATGGTTTAAGACAAAGTGTAGTAAGATGTCCGCTTGCGTTTTATAAAGACTTCGATTGTATGGATAAAAGTTTTAAGATTTCCGTACTTTTCTATTATCTTATGTTATGATATGCTAAGGGATTGTATGAGATCCCTTCGGGGTCAAGTACGCCGTGTTACATCTAGGGTGTACCCCTGGGTCGTGACAAACTTGGTATCAGAGTACAAGGTTTTAGAATGGTTCTAGGATTGTCTCAAACCACGTCTAGTAGAGTCTTGTTCATAAATGTGAAGCGCGCCACATTTATGAATATGAGGCTATTGGATGTTTAGGAAATTTCACTTCTTCATTCTCTAAGTCGTGCCATAGAGTTTGGCTCTAGTAGGTCCTTCTCCTAATCTGTGCCCTATGGTTTTCAGGGTATGGCTAATACAAGGGCAAATGCTAGGAGAAATGAGGAAGAAAATGTGGATCATGAGGTTCCTCCCCAAGCTCCAATTGACCCTTTGGTTATGTCGAATGTAGAGATTAGAGCGGCTTTCCAAATGTTGGCTCAAGCCATGACGACGCAAGTCAATAGAGAGGTTGTAGCTCCGGTGAACCCTAATATGAATTTCGCGGCTTTAAGAGTGAGGGAGTTTATTAAGATGAACCCTCCGGAGTTTTATGGCTCAAAAGTGGAGGAAGACCCTAAGGAGTTTATAGATGAGGTTTGTAAGATTCTTGATATCATGGGGGTGACTTTGGTAGAGAAAGTGGAGTTAGCCGCTTACCAATTGAAAGATGTTGCTCAAATATGGCATGGTCAATGGAAGGAGAATAGACCGGTATGAGCGGGTCCCATAGAATGGGATGTGTTTGAGAAGGCATTCCTAGATAGGTTCTTTCCCCTAGAGTTGAGGGAGGCTAAGATGCAAGAGTTTATTAACCTTAAGCAAGGTAGTATGAGTGTTCAAGAGTATTCTCTAAAGTTTGCTTAACTCTCCAAGTATGCCCCAACTTTAGTGGATGATTCAAGGGCTAGGATGAATAAATTTATGATGGGAGTGTCCGACTTAGTAGAAAAAGAATGTCGTACGGCAATGCTTGTTGGTGATATGGATATCTCACGTCTTATGGTTTTCGCCCAACAAATTAAGGAGTCAAAACTCAAGGAAGAATCTAGGGAGAAAAAGAGGTCTAGATTGGATAATGATAAGTCATTTGATGATGAGTCCGATGGACAAGGTCGCCCTAGGTTTAGACAAAAGTTCGTCGGGCAAGGGCCCTCAAGAACTCCTAAGTTCAACCAAAAGAGGGTGTCTAACCCTAAGTCTCAAGATGATAGTAGTGAGATTCTATTACCGGGATGTAGTAAGTGTGATAGAAGGCATGAAGGTGAATGCTTAGCGGGTTCTAATGTTGTTTTTGGGTGTGGTGAGTTAGGCCACAAGATAAGGCATTGCCCTAAGATTGCTAGAAATGAGGGAGATAGTCGCCGTAGGTCTCAACCCTACCCTTCATCCGGTCCAATTGGTTCGGGTGCTAGTATTCCAAGGCAAAAATAGGTTCTATGCTCTCCAAGCTTAGGGTGGAAAAGAGTGTCCTCCATATGTGACTACCGGTATGTGTTTCATGATTTATTAGATTTCGGTATTGTTTGGCCTTTTGTGACTTGAGATGTTAGACTTTGAGGTTGTTTTAGTATGAATGATATTTAGAAGAGTTTGTGTAGGCTTACTCCCAAGGGGGAGATGGTGTGCCTAGCTAGCAAGGTTATTGTGTGTTTATGTGTTGCCATGATTTCCTTATATGATGCATGTTCATGAAAGCTTGTGTTTTGAAAGAAAATGAGTTTGCATAATTATTTCCCCATGTTGTAGTGCATTGAGTATGAGTTGCCTATTGGACTTCATGAGATTAATATATGAGCATGCTTTAGTTTGGAATTGAGAGATTCCTCCTTGAATAAATGCTTTTTGAGAGTAAAATTGCATTTGAGCTCCATGAGAGTATGTTGAGCATGTTATGACTAGGAGATGGTAGTTCCTCCTCGAACATGACTAGTTATGAGAATTTCTTGCATTTGTTAGATGTAGTTCCTACTCCCTTGTGTTGCATTGAGTATATTTAGTTTGGAGATGAAGTTTTCCTCCTTTGTTTGGGTGCATTTGAATGTGTTGCATGTATGATGGGCTTCTAGTCTAGAGTCGTTTCCTTTAAGAGGTGTTTAGAATCGTCATTCGAGGATGAATGTTTCCAAGGGGGAGATATTGTAACACCCGAAAAACTAGTAAGTTAAAATAGAGCTTTACGTGAAGGTTTTAGAGTTTGATATGAGGGGTAGAATCGTAAAATAACTTCCCGTACTTAGAATGAGGGGTTTAGGGGTTAAACGTCAAGGCACGACTCCCCAAAGACAAACTAAGGGGTCCTTGAGGAGGACCCTAAAACAGCCCCAAAAGCTGTCAAAAAAACAGCCTCCCACGAAGGGCATCCACGAACCGTGGATGGACCCACTCCCCGTGGGAAGGGGTCGTGGGTAAAGGCCCTTGGTTCCCCTGATCTTGCAAGCCCCAGTACCCATCCACGAAGGACCAGTACAATCCATGGACCCACCCACGGTCCGTGGGTCGGGGTCTCGTGGGAGGGGGCAGTTTTGGTTTTAAGTTTTTAAGTTTGGGGATTAGGGGAAGGTTCTAGAATTAACTAGTTATTAAGTAGGATCATTTTATTATTAATTAGACCACCTATATAAACCTATTAGACCCCTAATCTAAGTCAACTAATTCATTATTTTAGACTCACCAAAGAATCCAATTCCCTCTCGAATATTCTCTCTCTAGAAAGTGAAGAAGAAGAAGAAAAAAAAGAGAAGGAAGCTAGGTCAAATTTCTCCATTGTTACAAGCTTTTGTGAGGGCTTTGAATCAATGTGTGTTAGCTTATTCATCTATGGATTCTTCCATCCATAGAGCCCCATAGATTTCCCCCAATTATGAAGAAAAACCCCAATTTTAGCTAGGATTCATTCCTATATTATGGGTAGTATTGAGTATGATTCCAATTGAGTGGATATTACTTGTTTATGATTGATTTAGTATTGAATTATGATATTATGATGATATTAAATGTTTTCCATGGTTAACCCTATTCTAATTGATTAAATTGATGAATGTGGGTTTATGCCTTGTGAAGTGAAATTAAAGACATAGAATTGATATTCTAGAATTGATGTTAAGTATAGTAATTATTCAAGATTAAAAGCAAGTCGACATGAATTGAATTAGATTATAGTATATGTGATGAATTATGTATGTTAAGGCCTTGAGAGTAAAGTCTATAAGAGAATAAAAGTCTAATAGGTAGAATTGTAGTGAAAGGCTTATACTCACCTAAACTACCTTATGAATGATAGAATGTAAGAAGTGATAGAATCACTTGAGTTATGATGATATTCATGTCTAATGTAGAATTCTAGATATGATATTATGCATGAATATGATATGATATGAAAGGTTCTCTCACACAAAATGATTCTAGGTTGAAAGACTATTCTCACCTAAAATGAATCTAAGTCCAAGGGGTTATGAAATGTGATGAGGTTGTCGTGAGTCCCCTAAAGACCTTTACATGATAGGATTGTGAGGTGAGTTCCCTTAATCCTAATATGTTAAACATGAGGTGATTACCCATGTCATGATATGGAGAGTGTGAGGTGATTACCTTTTTATGTAGTATCACTCCCAAGGTAAGTGGTGATTACCCATTAGCCTTTATTTTGATCATGGAGGCGATTACCTATGATCCTTAGGAGGTGATGTGGAGGCGAATACCTATATTACACCCTAAAATGAGTATGGAGGCGAATACCTATATCTCATTAAAATGAACATGGAGGCGAATACCTATGATTCATTAATATGTTTGACTAGAGGTGATTCCCCTTGTCTTTATGATATGTTTGACTAGAGGTGATTCCCTTTGTATTTATGATATGTATGACTAGAGGTGATTCCCCTTGTCTTTATGAATCCATGATATGTATGACTAGAGGTGAGTCCCCTTGTCTTTAGGATTCCATGATATGTTTGACTTGAGGTGATTACCCTTGTCCTTTATGATGAGCTAAACATGTATGAATTGAAGTGATTTCCCTTGTTACTTGTGATGAGCTTAATATGAGAATAAGAGATGATACATATGAATGAAGAGCCTAAAGTGTCTAGCTTAGCATGAACGGTATTATGGGTTGTCATTCATGCATTGCACAAGCTTGCCTTGAGGTGACTCATGAAGTGTTTCTCTCATATAATGTATGCTTAGATTGGGTGTTGCTATAGTCGCCATCCTTGTTATGTTGACTAAAGGTGATAGATTCCCTTGTCTATGAAGTAAGTCAAGAATGAGACCAATGAATGGTAAGTATGAATATGGTGACTTCAAGGTTATGCTTAGTGTGAATGGTATTATGGGATGCCCTTCATGCATTGCACAAGTGTGTCTTGAGGTTACTTAGGAGTATAGTGCTCACACGATATGAAGTTCTAGGTGTAGACTATGCCATGAACATGATGTATCTTCTATGCTCAAGAATTATGTCTTATGTTGACTTATGCTTATATGATGCTTATTTTGGAAATTATGCTTATGACTATGTTATTGTCTCTTATGCTTATGTATCCTGTTGACTAACCATTTTGAGATGCTCTTATGATGTTGTGCTAGCTAACATATTTAGTACATTTTGTACTAACGCATACTCTTGCCTACATTTTTATCAAATGTAGGATTCTGCGTTATGGAGTTCCATTTCGAGGCTAGGTTTCTAAGAAGCAAAGGAATTGAAGATTTGGTGAGTCCTCATAGCTTCGAGGATGTGATCACCTTTCCCTTTATGTCATTTTCTTTATGTTTTAGACTTTTTTATGGGCTGTGTCCCAAAGGTTTATTCAAGTCAAGTTTAGATGGTTTGAGACAAAGTGTAGTAAGACTTCCGCTTGTGTTTTATAAAGACTTCAATTGTTTGGATAAAAGTTTTAAAATTTTCGTACTTTTCTTATATCTTATGTTATGTATGCTAAGGGCTTGTATGAGACCCCTTCGGGGTCAATTACGCCGTGTTACATCTAGGGTATACCCCTTGGTCGTGACATCGTCAGTACTTGGAATGTACTGAGCATGCAGGATATAGAGTATAGCTGAATAAAATACATAATTGAACAAAGCATACTAGGCAATAACATAATTTGAACTGAATGTAAATGTTGGAATATATTGAAGACTGAACTAAATTCAATGACCAAGTACTAATTCTGAACATGACATACTTAGACTTAATGCTGAATTATAACTGAGAACCTGGTCACATGCAGTGAAGTTTGACTGTGGGAGCTACTAATAACCGACATAAAACCACGTGAGCTAAACATGGAGTCCGATGTATACGCCCCATCGAGAGGACCCAATATACCTTGCCAGGGGTATAAAGACAAGACTGTTTGATGTAAACGCCCCATCGATAGGACCCAATATACCTTGTCGGGGTTATAAAGACATGAATGGTGTGATCACTAAAGTTGATGCCCAACAGAGGGGACTGATAAAACTACGGGGGCACGTAGTTCTGGGACTATGAGGGTACGCTGAACCCTAGTCCAACTCGGTCTCAGCATATTCCCAGCTGGAATGTGTATGACACAACAAAACTGAAATACTAGATAACTTAATGTTCTGACATGTAAATCTGAGAATGCAACATTTAAATACTGACAATGAAACATTCTTAACTGGAGCATGTATATCTGTTTAAACTAACCTAGCAAGTGTGATTCATGAACTAAAAGAATCTACACAACTAGGGTTCTGAGTTTCATGCAAGGAACTAAGCAACAATGTTACGAAAACATGATAATCTGATTAAGGACACTATAACAGCTAAATCGCAATAATTTTCTAAAGTTCTAGAAACCCTAGGTCTAAACAAGATAAAGGGAATCAAGAATCTGACTGAATTTTAGGGACCTAGTGGATGAAAGGAACCCACTAGTGAAATCCCACATATCTGGTGACAAAATTCACGGAGAAATCTTTCAATTTCAGGGCTGGAACTGAAGAAAACTTGCTGCGTTCTTGGAAGGGTTTGGGTCGCCTCTTTTCTCCTGTTTTGTTCTAAGTTTGATGAATTTTTACTGAATGAATCGCTTAGGGAAAGATCTGACTAAGTTACTAGGCTTAAACTGACAAAAACTATGTAGTTTAGGGATCAAACGACGTAGTTTAAGTGCCCAACGGATAGGGAAAAGGACCAAAACGACCCTGACTAAATTCTGGCGAAGCCCATCCACGGAGGGAACGACGGTCCGTCGTTTGACCTACCGGCCGTCGTTTGGGTTCGTCGTTCATGATCTGCCCGACAGGGCTTCACTAAAACGAGTATAACTTTTTACTCGAAGATGATATTTTAGCAAACTTGGTGGCGTTGGAAAGAGGATTCAATTATCTATCATTTGGTAGGTCATGGGCCACCTAATTCCTTTTGTGCTAAGGGTGATGACCATTTGAAGTTTACCCAACAACAATTTCCCTCTAACTGGCTGCTGACCCTCACCTATGGTCAGACCTACGGTTCGTAGGTCAAATCACGGACCGTACTGGTCGACCGTGGGTGGGATCAGAGACCATAAATATTTAGTGCTCAACGACGGACCCCACCTACGGACCGTGTGTTAGACCACGGACCGTCGGTGGCTTCCGTGGTTCTTGCACCAGGTCTGGAAAGCTATAATTTTTTTCTATTTTCTCATATCCGAGGTGTTACAATATCTGCCCCCCGGGGAACATTCGTCCTTGAATGAAGTCTAAAAAAGATGAGTATGGAGGTAAGAAGCTGCAATCCCTACTACTAAGTACTAAAAACTGATATCTGACTGAACTGGGTTCCAAGATCATGCAAATATGCTGAAATGCAAGAACAACTGAAGGAACATGATACTAAGACTAAATTTATGCAAGAGTAAGCTGAGAGACTGGAGAGGAAACTATTATCTCAAGCTGAAACAGAATCGAAAGAAAAGAGATGAGGATACTTGGCCTTCATGATTGCTTCTGCTTCCCAAGTAGCTCCCTCTACAGACTGGCTCCTCCAAGATTGTCAAATCTCATCACCCCCTTCATAGGTGATACTTTCAGGAAAGCCCAATCAACTATCTCAAACTCTAAGTTCCTTCTCCCTATATCTGCATAGGACTTTTGTCTTAAGTCTATTTCTGATGAGTTAAACTTTTTCCCATAGTTTCATAACCCAAATCTGGCCCAATCAAGGCTGCTTCACCTACTCATCCACCTTAGGAACACATAAATGACCATCTCCCCCTTAGGAGAAAACCTCTACTTTCTGCTGATGAACTGCACCTTCCAACTCGAATAATATAGGATCACTGTCGTGTTTTTCCTTAACCTCCGCTACCAATGAAGGTTACGATCTATTCTGGACTATCACACCACAATATGATGTGTCCGTAAGACTAACTCTTAAATGAGCAAGCCGATAAAAATCTTTTGCTAATTCCTTCTATTTTTCCTCAACATGTTCTACACCACCCTCTAGAGATCATCTTTCTGGCCTTATGGTAAGAGATAATTCGACCTATAGGCACTGAGCTACTACCCTTCCATTATAAGACTGGCTCGTTGGAAATTGAAATCGAACGATCCTAGTTCTACAATCGACTGAGGCATAACAGGAAAGTAACTTATCCATGCCTAGAATGATATTGAAATCTACCATTTCTAACTCTACAAGATCTGCTGAAGTGACTTTCTAAGAGACCGTGACAGGGTAATTTATGTATACCCGTCTAGCTATAACTGGGTCACCAATTGGAGTAGAGACTGAGAAGGGTTCTGAAAGAGATTTTGGACTGACACCGAAGTTTATTGCTACATAGAGAGTTACAAAAGACAGTGTAGCCCCTGGATCTAATAACGCATAAACATCTAAATAGAACACTTGAAATCCTCCCACTGCTGGTACCAAGTGAAGGCCACTCCCTTAAACTAATAGTCGGCTAAATCTGCACCCTCGACTAAAGTGATACCCATAATGTTTATTACCTTCTGCATGTCATCGAGAAACCTTTGTGGATCCTCTTTTAACTTAGACCCATGAAACTCTTGAGGGTTCATCCAAGTGAAGTTCCAGATTCTTGCTGCAACACTGTTAGTCTGTGATGGAGCTAGGGTCACAGCCTGCTGATTGACCTAGGCAGTCATGGCCTGAGCAAGCAGTTGGAAAGAAGTCCTAAACTCGGCATGCGTAACTTGCTCACTAATGAGTCTACTGGAGCTGCTGGCTAATTCCTTGCGTTAGCTCTTCTGGGAGGCATTTTCCAAAATACGAAGAACAGGAGTTAGAAGGAGATTGAAAAGAGTTCATACTCAGGCACGATAAGAATAACAAGAAAGTGATATTTTTCCTAAAACACTTCGTAGCCTCCCTCTCATTAGATGTGGTGCACTTCACACCCATGAAAGAGACTCTACGTAGTGCGGCTTTTCAGACATCCTAGGACTCTTGAACCTAATGCTCTGATACCAAATTTGTCAGGTCCCGAGGCTACCCCCTGGACGTAAACACGGGACCTAGGATCACGAGTGACCCCAAGCTAACCCTGAGCTGGCATATCATAAGCATACTAAAAGATTACTGAATAAAATATACTATGCGAAAGCTTAAAACCATAATTTAACTGAAAGTGGGGAATACCCAATACTAATCTGAATATATAAAAGACTATTAGTTTAATAACAACTGGAAGATCAAACTCAAAACTAAAGCTGAATCTAGTACTATGTCTGAAAAAGCCTCTAACTGACTAAAGTTGCTGGGACATGCCCCAGCTAACTCTAGCAAAACTGAAAACTGAATAAAAATACTAAAGTGTAAAGCATGTCTATTGTCCTCTAACTATGAGGGCTCACCACTAAAGCTACTGAACGGGAGATCGGGAACCGATCTATGCGTGATCTGGATGCTGAGTACCTGGACCTACATCATTAAAGGATGTAGCGCAGAGTATGCGTCAGTACTTGGAATGTACTGAGCATGCAGGATATAAAGTATAGCTGAATAAAATACATAACTAAACAAAGCATACTGAGCAATAACATAATCTGAACTGAATGTAAATGCTGGAATATACTGAAGACTAAAGTAAATGCAATGACCAAGTACTAATTCTGAACATGACATACTGAGACTAAATGCTGAAATATAACTGAGAACCTGGTCAAATGCACTGAAGTCTGACTGTGGGAGCTACTAATAACAGACATAAAACCACGTGAGCTAAACGTGGAGTCCGATGTATACGCCCCATCGAGAGGACCCAATATACCTTGCCAGGGGTATAAAGGCATGAGTGTTCGATGTATATGCCCCCATCGATAAGACCCAATATACCTTTCCAGGGGTATAAATGCATGAATGGCGTGATCACTAAAGTTGATGCCCAACAGAGGGGACTGATAAACCTACGGTGGCACGTAGTTCTGGGACTATGAGGGTACGTTTAACCCTAGTCCAACTCGGTCTAAGCCTATTCCCAACTGGAATGTGTATGACACAACAAAACTAAAATACTAGATAGCTCAATGTTCTGACATGCAAATCTGAGAATGCAACATTTAAATACTGACAATGAAACATTCTTAACTGGAGCATGTATATCTGTTTAAACTCACCTAGCAAGTGTGATTCATGAACTAAAAGAATCTACAAAACTAGGGTTCTAAGTTTCATGCAAGGAATTAAGCAACAATATTACGAAAACATGATAATCTGATTAAGGACACTATAACAGCTAAATTGCAATAATTTTCTAAAGTTCTAGAAACCCTAGGTCTAAACAAGATAAAGTTTATCAAGAATTTGACTGAATTCTAGGGACCTAGTGGATGAAAGGAACCTACTAGTGAAACTCCACATATCTAGTGACGAAATTCACGGAGAAATCTTTTGATTTCGAGGCTGAAACTGAAGAAAAATTGTTGCGTTCTTGGAAGGGTTCGGGTCGCCTCTTTTCACCTCTTTTGTTCTAAGTTTGATGATTTTTTAGTGACTGAATCGCTTAGGGAAAGATCTTACTAAGTTACTAGGCTTAAACTGACAAAAACAACGTAGTTTAGGGATCAAACGATGTAGTTTAAGTGCCCAACACATAGGGAAAAGGACCAAAATGACCCTGACTAAATTCTGGCGAAGCCCATCCACGGAGGGAACGACGGTCCGTCATTTGACCTACCGGCCGTCGTTTGGGTTCGTCGTTCATGATCTGCCTGACAGGGCTTCACTAAAACGAGCATAACTCTTTACTCGAAGATGAGATTTTAGCAAACTCGGTGGCGTTGGAAAGAGGATTGAATTATATATCATTTGATAGGTCATGGGCCACCTAATTCCTTTTGTGCTAAGGATGATGACCATTTGAAGTTGACTCAACAACAATTTCCCTCTAACTGGCTGCTGACCCTCACCTACGGTCCGTAGGTCCAATCACGGACCGTACTGGTCGACCGTGGGTGGGATCAGAGACCATAAATATTTGGTGCTCAACGACGGACCCCACCTACGGACTGTGTGTCAGACCACGGACCGTCGGTCGCTTCCGTGGTTCTTGCACCAGGTCTAGAAAGCTGCAATTTTTTTCTATTTTCTCAAATCCGAGGTGTTACAGCATATGACATTCCGAAGAGATTAGTTCAACAACTATGAAACAAGTGGAGGAACTGTATTAATGGGAAATAATGCAACTTGTAAAATAGTTAGCATTGGTTCAGTTCGTGTTCGCTGTCATGATGAAATTGTGAGGACTATTACAGAAGTCTGTCATGTTCTTGATTTGAAGAAGAATTTGATCTCCCTGGGTACTTTAGATTAACAAGGATACAAGTAGATGAGTGAAGGAGGAACTATGAAAGTGACTAAAGGGTCTTTAGTCATGTTGAAGTTCAAGCTGGAGGATGGCCTCTACACACTTGCGGGAAGCACCATTATTGGCTCTGTAAATACATCTACAGTGCAGTTATATAATGATGACAAGGAAAAATTATGGCACATGAGATTAGGCCATATGAGCTCACGAGGACTGGAGATATTGAGCAACCACAACCTTTTGAATGATGAGAAGATCAACACACTTGAATTTTGTGAACACTGCGTCTTAGGGAAGCAGAAAAAGGTCAGCTTCAGCATTGGCAAACACAAGACGGGGGGGGGGGGTTCTAGACTACATCCATTCAGATTTATGGGGTCCCTCTAAGCTTCCATCGAAAGGAGGAAAGAGGTATCTTCTCACATTCATTGATGATTTTTCACGAAAGGTTTGGGTGCGTTTCTTGAAGGCAAAAGGTGATGCTTTTGAAGCATTTAAAGAGTGGAAGATTTTGGTTGAAAATCAAATCGAGAGAAAAATCAAGTATCTTCACACAGACAATGGCTTGGAGTTTTGCAGTGAAGAGTTCAATGATTTCTGCTCGGTGTATGCTCTTACAATCCAAGATGTCCAAAATATTTTGGGCTGAAGCAGTTCATACTACTTCTCATATTGTCAATCGATCTCCAGCATCAACGATTGAATTTAAGTCTCCGAATGAGATCTGGTCAGGTGAACCCTCTAACTATTCATACTTGTGAATATTTGGGTGTCCAGCTTATTATCATGTTAATGAAGGAAAGCTTGAACCAAGGGCTAAGAAGGCCATATTCGTAGGGTATGTAGATGGAGTAAAAGGGCACAAACTTTGGTGTTTGTCTTTACTCAAATTTGTAGTTAGTAGAGATGTTACGTTTGATAAATCCTCTATACTTGATCCTCGTAAAGTTTTTGTGAAGTTATCAACAAACGAGAACAACAAGCAGGTGGAGCTGTCGGTGGAGCTTACCAAGGAACGGGATCAAGAGACTCAAATTGATGAGTCAAAAGATGCAGATCTTGAAGAACTTGTTGTCAATGAACCATACACAATTGCGAAGGGAAGGGATAAAAGGCAAATACGGAAACCAAAACATCTTATAGAGCAAGAAAATCTTATTGCATATGCATTCGTAGCTGCAGAAGAAGAGATTAAGGATCTCGAGCCCTCCTCGTATGTTGAAGCAACTTCTTGCAAGGATGCTGCACAATGGCAGTAAGCCATGATGGAAGAGATGGAGTCTCTTCACAAAAATGTGACATGGGTCTTAGTTAAAAGGCCAAAGGGGAAGAGGCCAGTTGGATGCAAATGGGTCTACAGAAAGAAAGAGGGTATTCTAGAGGTGGAAGATGCTAGGTTCAAGGCGAGATTGGTTGCAAAGGGTTTAGCCAAAAGAAGGGAATTGACTACAATGAGATCTTCTCTCCAGTCGTGAAACATAGCTCAATTTGTGTGCTACTAGCATTGGTTGCACAATTTGATTTAGAGCTTCAACAGTTTGATGTCAAAACTGCTTTCTTACATGGTGATCTAGAAGAGACAATCTATAGGGAAAAAAAGATCATGTATGCAAACTGAAGAAGTCTTTGTATGGTTTAAAGCAATCCCCTAGACTGTGGTACAAGAGGTTTGATGCATTCATAACTACACATGGATTTTCAAGGAGTGAATTTGATAGATGTGTGTATCACAAGAAGATGTCTGGTAACTCTATGATTTATCTATTGTTGTATGTTGATGATATGCTTATTGTTGCTAACAACATCACAGAGATAAATATTTTGAAGAAACTGTTGAGCAAGGAATTTGACATGAAGGATTTGGGAGTTGCAAAGAAAATCCTTGGAATGGAGATTTCAAGAGAAGACGGTGTTGTACATTTTTCTCAGAAGAGGTACATCGAAAAGGTTCTTGAGAGATTCAATATACATATGAGCAAACCTGTAAGTACACCATTAGCTTCTCATTTCAAGCTTTCAGAGTTACAAATGCATCAGTCTATGGATGAGGTGGAGCATATGTCAAAGGTTCCTTATGCGAGCGCAGTTGGCAGCATTATGTATGCTATTGTGTGCACACGTCTAGATACTGCCCAATCTGTAAGTGTGGTAAGCAGGTACATGGCAAATCCAGGAAAAAGGCATTGGAAGCTGTCAAGTGGATATTGAGATATCTCAAAGGAGCTCCTGATGTTGGCCTAACCTTCCAAAAAAGTGAAGGTATTTTAGTTCTCGATTATGTAGATTCTGACTATGCAGGGGATCTTTATAGAAGGAGGTCCACAACTGGATACATCTTTACTCTCGTCGGTAGTGCCGTTAGTTGAAAATCGACTTTACAGTCGATTGTCGCTTTGTCTACAACAGAGGCAGAATATATGGCAGCAACGGAGGCAGTGAAAGAAGCTATCTGGTTGAAAGGTTTGGTGGCAGAATTGAGTTTGGTTCAACTGGAATCAATTCTAAGATGTGATAGTCAAAGTGCTATTCATTTGATCAAAAACCAAAGATTTCATGAGCGCACCAAACACATTGATGTCAGATTCCATTTTATTTGAGATGTCGTAGAAGAGGGAACTATCAAGGTTGAGAAGGTTATCACAAACGATAACGCCGTAGACATGTTGACCAAGATAGTCCCGCTTGCCAAGTTTGCACACTGCAAGGACTTGGCGGGAGTATGCATCAATTGATGCAACTCTGAGAGAACAACTTCTAGGTGGAGCTAGTATGTTCAACAAAGGTTTGATTCTTCTTGTTTCTTACAATGGGATTGCCCAGTAAGCTTAGAAGTTTTGGCCGGAGTTGTTTATACGCATGCTCGGAACACAAACCAAGGTGGAGATTCAAAGAGTTGGTTTGGTTTTTGTGGAAACAAACTTAATGGAAGATGAATTACTATGAAGATTTGGTAGGAAGATAATTCTTTATTAGTACAAAATAAAAGTCAAGATAGTATCTTGGTAGGTGAAATTTAGGTAAACCATAAAATGGTTTCACATGTTTAACCTTGACATTTTGACACATAGTGATGTCATGGATGACATCAATAGGAAGAATTCATTCCTATAAATAGGTAGCTCTTAGTTCATTTTCAAGACATCCTCTCACTTGTCTTCTCACCTTCTAAGGCATTTGATGTTCTCTCTCTTATAGTATTTCACTTGTATTCTTTGTAGAGTGAAATAAATATTGGTGCAGTTGTTCTTTGGTAGACGTAGGATTATTTTAATCCGAACCACGTTAAATATTGTTGTTCTTCCTTGTTCTTTAATTTCACGTTTCCGCTAACAGACTTAATTAAAACTTGCAAGATACATAAAAAGGCAAAATACCAAGATGTTCTGTACAAAACCTCACAGCTTCGTTCAGGCATCAAGGTAAAAGGGTTGAGATGTGATCATTGCTCTAACGATATCTAGATATACTATTTGTAATCCATCTTTAATTTCGGGTATGTATACAACAATGACTATTTTAAAGCGATGTACGTCTTTGTGCTATCTTAATTCTTTACGGAAAAAGCATGACAAAAGGCAGCATATAATATTGTTGTACTAATAACAAAAGAATTAATTTGGTAAATTTTCATTTTCCGTCAAACATCATTAATTGCTATTTTAGTTTTATCTACTTGCTCACTTTGTAATAGATAGGTCAGATTAATTAATGGTCTATAACCTTTAAATATTCATATATTAATCCTCACATGCTACATGTAAGAGCATGTTCATTTTAATTTAGAGATGCAATAAAAAATATTCACGTCATAATTAAATCCCAAATTCGTTAACTTATATCCATTATGCGATGTTTTGTAAAAGATAATTTCATAATATGTAGTATTAATTGTAGTACCAAACTCTTTGTCAAAATTGCAAACGTGAAATTTAGATTGATTTTCTTTTTAATCTATGGAGCTAAATGTATTTCTTTCATAATATGGATGCAAAATAACTAGTAACAGTTCATCTTGATTAGTGACTAAACTATTCTGTTAAAAAAGTTTACAGTACTTGTTATTTGACCTATATTCACCAATTTTATATTACCGTAGAAGTTCAACACTTAAATTGAAAGTTCATATTTCTTAAACTATTAGTCAACAGGGTGCCTAATGGATATTATACTTGACCTAAGCTTATTGTGTTATATTTCATTACTTAATCATATTTATGTAATTAAAATAATATTATTTTCTCTAAATTTACGGACAAACGGATTATGTGCACACAATTATGATAGCCATAAAAGTTTTTGATGTCACAAACTATATTAAGTATCTTCATCACAACTACTACTTATTTGCATTTTTATACTATGAAATTGACAATAGATGACACACTATCCATCCTAAAAAAAGACATGTTAGGTCGAATTTATATACAACTTTACAAAATGTGAATCTCCTTGACAAGAACTTATTGATGTATAAACAACTTATTAAAGTGTGTATATATATTCTTAAAGACAATGCACAAACTTCTAGAAGTGAAGTATTCACAGTCATATCAAATGTTTTCATATACACATGTAAACTATATGCTGTTGAAATAAATTGAATAAGCAATAACACTGTTAAGTTGAATATTTGATATGACAATTGTATTGACATTATTAGATTTAATTGTTCAAACAATATCTATTCATCTTACCTTCAACAATTAAGTCGATTGAATAGACTCATCATTCACCACTTTAAGCTTGCATTTCCCCATTCAGATTTAATGTAACTAATTGCACATCCATTCTAATATTATTTGTATTATTTTGGAATGTGTGTATTATAATATGGGATACACGTGCAACGCACGTTCCCAGAACTAGTATATATATAATCATGAACATCCCTAGTGTTAAGTTTACCGATTGAGAGGGCATGTATGATCGGATAATATAACGAAAAATAAAATTAACTAATAAACGAAAGTTAAAGAGGGTATTTTTGACCCTTTTCCTTCATTTTATCACATAAACCATGCATGACACACAAAAAAATTTAATAGTTAAATTTGGGGGAGGGGGGTTGTTAAGTGCCAATAAGTGGAGCGGGTCATTTAATGATTGAAATGATATCTTCTTCTTTTAAAAAAAAAAAGAGTTTTAAATAAAAAAATTATGTCAACAAATTTATTGAAAAAATTAATTAAATATATAGGTTGAGCGAGTTTGTAAGTAAAACACCTATAATTGAGTGATTTTATGTGAAAAAAAGCTCATAGTTGAGTGACTTTTGAGTTAAAAATCAAAGTTAAGTAACTTTATATGGAAAAAGTGCATAGTTGAGTGAGCATCTCCACAAGCGTTCATCCCCTAATTACAACCATGAAAATGGCAAAACAAATTTAGAGGGGCTCCTCTTACACATCCTCCATTTGAAAATGGAGATCCTCTTCAGTTGCTTAAGACCACGAGCCTTCTAGCAAGCTACGATGGCAAGCAATGTAAGCAAATAGTTCAGAAACACAGGACAACCAACACGAATCTACTTATGGAAAGCAGCAAACCAAATAGGTCACAAGCATAGTGCAAAATTATTAGCGATAAGTTTCTCCCATAGATAAATGGTACGTTCATTTGAAGTGTGTTAACTTTGAGGAGTGTAACTAAACACGTTTCTGCACTAAAGAGCTATATGTTTCTCGATCGGTGTTGTATTCTTGGTTTTGATGAATTAACAAAACTATGTTGCAAAGGGGCCTAGCATAGGGACCTGATCTGCAGTGGAAACAAGTCAATGGTGTGCAGCTGTAAAGTTGTAGGAACTGTAGTGGAGGTGTGGAAAGGACGTAGTCCTCAACCAATGGTGTTGCTCCTAGGTTTATGTCTCTCTTACAAAGAGAACATGATGACAAGATTAAACCTAGCTTTTGCAAATCAAGAATATTCAAGGAAAAACTACTCTCATACACAACAAGGTACCTCATCGAGCACTGCAATGTCTTCCGTTGTTGTTTGAGTTTTTAGGGTCTTATGCTCTCATAATGTAGATCAGCTCCTATGATATAAAGCAGTGTAGAGATCATTTCACCTTTATTTAAAAATGAGAGGAAACCTATATATTTATTGCCAACAAAGATAGTATGAACATGTATTTATTGTATTTTATCATACATGTCACAATCCTTCTGAAAAATCACAACTCATTGAAAAAGTCACAATTCTTAGAAAAGTCACATTTAATTCTTTAATATGAAAAGGTGTCTGCTTATTAAACATTCAAGTTACCTAGGTTAAAAAATGAGAGAAACTCATCTATAATCTATTTATAGTTAAGAAAGAGTAGTATAAACATGTATTTATTGAGCCTTATCAGAAACGTCACAATTCTACACAAAAATTACAACTCTTTAAAAAAATCACAATTCATGAAAAATCATAACCCTACCGAGAAAATACAATCCTTATATAAAAAGATAATATAATATAAATAAATAAATATTTTTTTAATTTAAAATATTATAATAATTCAACCTTCGATGAAAGTTCATATTTTCAAGATAATACAAAACACACACTTAGGTAGTAGCCAACAAGTAAGGGGATATGGCGGCGCCTCTACTGGAAGAGAAGACAAATGCCTACGCGAAGAAAAAAAAAGAGTGTTGCCTTAAGAAAGAAAGGCACGAAAAATAAAAAAGAGTTTTGGTTCAAATCAGTATTTTCAAAAAAGTTTTTAGGGGCGAGTTTTGGGTGAATTTCGGAGTGGGACATACCAAAATTTGCTTCGGGATGCAAATTGAAGATGTAGATTTATAAGGCGTAAGTTTTAGAATTTGGGGCGTAAGCTCCAAGCGTAAAAACGTATGTTTTGACTGTTATTTTTTATTTATTTTTTGTTTTTGAACCTTTTTTGCTTTAAATCATAATTTTTATTATTGGTGTAATGATATTTCTCAAATAGTAATTATAATACTTCTTTTTCTTCATTATTGGTTATTAATACCTTTTTCAAATAAAAATCATAATATTTTTTTCTATATATTATAGGTTATTTATTAAATTTTATTTGTAAAATAATTGAAAGTTTTATTTTTATTTATTTTCATAGTAATAAAATTATAAAATTGAATATGCATGAGAATACGCCTCCGTAGATCCATAAGACTTACGCTCATGTCTCGAGGCTTACGTCTTACCCCGTACTGCATAAAACGTCTCGCCTCACGCCCCAACCTTTTAAAACACTAGTCCAAATTAATCAAGCTATCAGACAGCATTCTCAACATGTGCGGGTATAAAGTCAAACTTTATAAAGAGGTCTTATTTTTTTAATTGACATACATAAATTGAATAATTATAATATATTCAGTATAGTTCTATAAATGAGGTTTGGAAAAGTAGGATATACGCGGACATCATGAAGCAATAATGTAAACAATATAAATTTTCAATGAAAGATATATAAATAAAGTTAGAATAATAAAATCCGACTCAAAAATTTGAAAAATTTATATAATGATATTAAAATAGTGTTGCGCTGAATTTGATAAGTTGATATAATAATATTAAAATAGTGTTGATTAGTTTTAGTATTGAATTAAAGAAAAAACACCAAAAAAACAAATTTGTTCTTTTAAAAACACGCAACAATAGATTTTATGTAATGTAGAAGGTTTGACCGTTTGATAGACTTTCATAATGAGAGATTAAAAATAATGAAAGAATAATTAAAAAAAAGTGAATATAAGAATAATAATGTTGGCTCATGATAATTGCAGAATATAAAATGAGACGACAAATAAATAGCCACATAAAAAAAATGATACAATACAAGAAACTAAACAGTACTATTCTATTTCTCGATTATTATAACTATTTTTATATTAAATAAGGTAAAAGCTATTATATTTTCTACCCAATTTTTTTTTTAGAATCTACAACTATATATAATATTTTTTTCATATTCATAATTTAACTCAAAAAGTCATGGATTCAAATCCTATTCACACCATAAGATCTGCTCGTACGAAATTATGTATCATTGTTTGGTGTCTCAAAGATTTGGGTGGAATAATACAAAAAGTAATGGACGACCTTGGAGTCACAAAATTAAAACAAAGATTACTAATGAACAAATAATGTTGATGCAAGAGGTGAGGTCACATAGATTGATAATGATGTCTCCCTAGGTGAAATTATGAGGCATTTTCTAAGTAATAGATTACACATAATAGATACTAATGGATTCACATTTGTTTCCTACTTCACTTCGTTTACAACAACAACAATCCTAATATATTTAATATAATTTTATAAGTAATTTTGGGAGGATTGGTTTTATCTCTATTTTAAGAAATAAAAAGATTGTTTTGATAGACTCGATCGGCTCAAGTAAAAGTATTTTAAAATAATTTGAAAAAAGAAATAGGAAGCGAAAAAGTCATAAAACAAATGGAAAATGAAGAAAGCATGACAAAGTATGTTGAAATGAACAATAACTACAACAAAATAATTAGGTAATTGAAGTACGAAAAAAACAACAAAAATTAAAAAAACAAGTTGCTTATGAGACTCAATAGGGGTGTTCGTGGTTTTGGATCGGTTATTGGTTAAAACCAAAACCAAACCAATCTAGTCGGTTTTTTAAAATTTCTAAAACCAAATGAAAAAAATAACCATCGGTTTGGTTCAGTTTTTCTGATTTTTTCGGTTTGAAAGTAATAAATTTTTGAGGACATACGTATCTTGATAGACACAAACACCTAGTACATGAACAATCCACAGAGAAGCTATTGTTGGTTCAATTAAGCAATTAAGCAATACTAGAGTTATCATTACACGAACAAAGTGATTCAATTAAGAGAAAGTGTGACCATCTTATGAAATGTATGGTAGGTAAAGACTAAAGTAATGAATTTTGATAGACTTGGACTTAGGATTGTAATAGTTGGGCTTGAGAAAATGGTAAAGTTAAAGACTTAAGTTACTTAAAATTTAACAAAATATTTATATTTTATTTATGAATAATATATAAATAATTATAAAATTTATATATTTAATTTATCGGTTCGGTTTGGTTATTTTTGCAGTTGTTTTTAGTAAAATCAAAACCAAACCAAATAGTATCGGCTTTCAAAATTTAAAACCAAACCTAGCAAAATCAAACCAAATATCGATTTATTTAATCGAATTGGTTCGGATTACGGTTCGGTTTAATTTTTTAACTATAACCATGAACAACCCTATATGAGAGTACATATTACTACTGGTACGAAAAGAGAAGCTAGACAACATAATTATTTACTAACCTTCTACTTTAATATATGTCATTTATTACCTCCTAGATATAAGATAATATCTTCGATAAACTGAAATTGAATCACCTCTCCTGAACAAAAATTATTTGATTGCTTAAAAAATATTATTCCGTACTCATAAACAAAACGAAAACAGAAACATTAATCATGCCACTATAAAGAGTAGATCATTTGTCTCCTTTTCTTGATCATTCGGACCATATCTAATTAATTAATTTTGGAAATTTAACACTTGATTCTATAAAATAAACTACAAAATTCCTAAATTATATACTTAATTTTGACTAAAATGTGCTTTCATCCTTCCAGAACAATACTTGACCATGTTAATAAGTGTTGTAAATAAATGATACAGACATAAAAAATGCGTGATTGTCAACTCTTCTTAGAAGCACATGTTTTAATTTAATTACGTACGTTGTTATAATTATTATTACTCCTTTTTTTTATCGTTGACTCATGACCTGAGTAGTTGTTATAATTATTATATTTACTCCTATTATCACTATTTAACAAGTTATATTTATAATAAGTTGATATATACGCAATACGCTAAAGGACAATATAAGAAAAATAAACAGTTTAAATTGAGGTTTGTATACGATTGGATCACATGAATAATAGTGAGTTTAATTTATAAATGAAGGCAGTAAATTTATATATAAAACGTTTAAAATTTATTAGACTTCATTCATAATCCTAAATAAAGTTAGTAACAATAAGATTAAGTTTAATATAATTATTTGTGTTAGGTATTTGCCCTAAGTTTCTTACTATTATCGCCATCAAGTAGATTAAATTACAATAAGATAACATACCTATATTTATCTGAATCTAATCGAGTTGAGTGGAGGTAAAATATAAATAAGTCGAGTCAATACCGAACCGATGACTCCCGACCTACCCATACAAAACTATTCCAAGTAATAGTGACTTTTACCATTTTGCTAGAAGCTGAGCCGCCCGCCAATATATTATATATATATATATATGTTTGTTTATTTTTTGCTTTACTATATATCCGATTTTGGTTACCCACGTTAGGGTCTGACTCATTCTGATTCAAGCTAAGCTGCATATATAAAGTCCCTTTCGAGAGATCAAGTGCTCCCTAGCTACCAGGAATTTTTTCATATTCATGAGGTCTCGAACTTGAATTATCTGGTTAAGGAAGGAACAATTTCATCCATAACACCACATCCTTTTATGTGATATATAAGAAAATGAAACGATAAAGAACACGCTATAGTCCCTTAAGGTATCTTCTTGGTTGCTGCAGCTGTGGAAAAAAATGACTTAAAAGTTTGCATAAATAGTGAGTCCCCTATGATAAACAAATTACTACTATTTAATTTTCCATCATACATTTTTAATTGATTAGAAAAATGGAGCGGCGGGTGAATGAAGCAGTTATCAGGGGAGATGTTGAAGCCATTCAAAAACTCATTGAAGAAGATTCGAACATAGTGAAACAAACCCTTGAGGGTTCATTACAACACACCATATTGCACTTAGCAGCTAGACTTGGGCATGTTGAATTGGTGAGGGAGATTGTCAAGTTGTTCCCTGAGATGGTGTCGGCGGAGAATCGGGATCAGGAGACGCCCTTACATGAAGCATGTAGAGAAGGGAGAGTAGAAATTGTGAGAATTCTGGTTGAGAATGATCCATGGATTGCTTACAAGACAAATTTGTGGGATAAGAGTGTGCTTTATGTAGCATGTGAGAGAGGGAGAATTGAAGTGGTTAAACATTTCTTACATAATAATAATATCCACATGTTGTTGATGCTTGAAGTTGATATGTCCACAACTTCACTACATGCTGCTGCTTCATCAGGCCATACAGGTAAAAAATTACATTCCGCCAATTTTAAATGTTCAAACTTCGAATAAAACTCTATATAATCATAGTGTTCGAGACACTTGCTACCTTCTAACAGAGGCGTGGTTAGCTAGGATTTTGAATTTACAAGTGTTTAGGATTCTAAAAAGAGATAGTTAATGAGTTTTGGATGAAGCTACTAGGATTCTGTCAAACCCCTTAAACTGATCGAGCTCTAGCTTTGTCCCTGCCTCCCACCCGCATAAGTACTATGTCACTTTGTTAATGACCAAGAATTAAGCAATTTTTTTTGTCTCTATTGAAAATTGAACCTTTAGTTTCTCGGGACCTTTACCAACATTATGGATCATTGCGCCACACTTTTGGGTGCAACTAGCTTGAAGATTGGACTCTCACTTGCATTGTTTAATATTGATATTTACACAACTAATATAATATACTATAAATTGTACAGTCAGTCTTGAAATAGAAGGAAAGGGGAGTTTGTTTTGGTTTCAAAAGTTGTTGGAGCATAAAAAGTAGTACAATTTGCAAAGTTATGCTTCTTTCCTATCAAATTAGACTTTAGTGTATAAAGAGTTCATCTCAAAAGTGATGTCCTTTGCTCTTAAACTTACTAATTTAGGTATATGAATTGTACCCTCTTTTATCCTAGGAAAACTATTAGTCATCTCTAATTAATAATAAGCATAGATAAAAAGTTGTTCTTGAACCAAAATCAGTTTTTAATCATTACAACAAATAAAAGATTTTATGATAATAATATAATTATCGTTATATTATATTTAGTGACAGTAATATAATATATATGAATATATAATCAAATATTACTCAAGGCTTTAGTGACTTTAAATGCAATAACATTAGTTCAATTGCTACTAAATATTTCTATAGCTATAAATATTACCATCAAAAGGAGAAATCTATTACCAGTAAATGTCTCTTTAGTCGTAGTGTACGATGAATGGCGTGTTGGATTTGAGTATGTGGTCGTAATTAGTTGAAAGGGAATTGGACTCCTAATTAATGGTGTCGGTAGAAGCAAATTTCATAGAATAGACAAATGTAGTTGATATATTAAAGTGAGTGGATATTATTTTCATCAAAGTAGAAAAATACTGATCAAAGATGAGAAAATAATTTTCAACATGCCAAGAGAACACGTAAAAAAATAGATTTTTTGGACACATTTAATTCTTATTATTTCGTAACACCTAACTTTTGTATATGACGTTGACTGCTGTGGACAATTTCTTTTTTCCAATTATTATTGCGATTAAGGTAATTCAAGGGATGACGTGATAATATATACATCATTCTTGAAGTTGTTATTATTATTATATTTAATATAACTTAAGAGTAAAGACGTGTATATTTACCCACTTAATTTATTTATTTTTGTTTTTTTAACGGTGTCACCATAAACAGTGGAAAAACTAGTACGTAACTATTCTCATAACTCAAAATTGTCTAAATCGTAACATAATTTTGATAAATGTCCCGTTAAAATTACACGCTAAAATATTTTACTTTTTTTGTTTCATTTTACTTGATCTTTATTGATATAACATTATTTCCCTCAACTTATTTTATTAAATTATTCTTATTATTTTAATTCAACTACTGTTTTATTATATACTCCGTTGTTACTTAATAATAAGCATAATTTTGAAAGAAAAAATAAAAATAAATCTATTTTAAGTTATTAAAATAAACAAGTTAAAATAAAAATCAAATCAAATAAAACTGCGGTCTGTATTTTCAAATGTTCAGACGGCCAAAGTCTACGTCTGGGCCAGGTCCTCATTAAGAAACGAGTGTCCTGTCGTTATCCTCTTTTCTTTTTATTTAATTTAATTTGGGAAA
This sequence comes from Solanum etuberosum, assembly GCA_029582245.1. Classification (NCBI taxonomy): domain Eukaryota; kingdom Viridiplantae; phylum Streptophyta; class Magnoliopsida; order Solanales; family Solanaceae; genus Solanum; species Solanum etuberosum. The sequence continues at coordinate 45,906 of JAJONR010000912.1, forward strand.
TTTGTGCTTTTATTCTATGAAAAATATTGATAAATTTTAATGAGATTCTTGTGATAATATTCAGTTACACGTATAACCTTTAATTAATAGAATTGTGCACTTCTGATCATTTTCTACGTGTGAATCTTAATAAATTATCAATTGTTGATAAGTTATTTAATTATCCATGCATGTGTTTCTGTTAAATCTGTGAAAGTTACTTTTTATTTGAGTTTAGGGCAAGCGTACTAAATAGCTCTCTGAATATTTATAGAAGCGAAGGTATCGTGTTGAACGAGTTTTATGTTCAGAAAATCTCTCTTAATTAAAACTAAAATTGTGAAACAAGTCCTTAAATTAATACTAAAAAACTCAAAATTCAACTTTTTATTAAATTTAAAGAAGTTAAAAGAAAACTTAAATATTTAAATATATTTTATTCCTAATCCTAAATTTTACTTTTTCTCTTTCACCTTTCACCGGTTGAAGAAGGGATATTATCAATGTGCAAACTGCAAAGCAAAAACATGTCATTCTTCATTTATAAATCTCTACTCAATTGTTTTTAAAAAAACAAATTTGATTAGTTTTTTGAGATAAAAAAATAATTCTCAGTCGATTGTTGATCTTGATTAACGTTTTAAGATGAAACAGTTCTATATATATTTTTACGTATTATATACTTTATTAAAATTTCTATAATTTCTATTTAGTTTTATATTTTTTATTATATTAATTTATATATATATATTAAAAATTTATGATCCATGACTCACGAGGCTATATCAAGCGCCACGATGCTTATGCCTTGTTTTGTGACCGTGCCTTTTAAAACAATTGTTTGAGGATAATATAGTTTTGAAAATATCTAAATACTCCCCCTGTCTTTTTCAAATTATCATGATTACTAAATATATTTAGTTCAAAATATTTGTATTTTTTTCGTTTCCCACTGAATATTAATTATTCTTAAAAAACTTGAAAGTAAATAATTTTGACTACATACATAAAGACATAAATAAAGTGCATATTTATTAAATTGAGATAAAGGGTAAAATATTTCAATACTTGTGATTTTTTAAATGACGTGCAAAAGGAAAACATGATAACAAAAATAAAATAGAGAGAATATCGTCGTCAGATATCTCTATTTAACGGTCATTCTATATAATAACATTTTATTATAATAATCAAGTTTTCTTTAGAAGTGTTTTTCATGTTTTTTATAAGAACATCTCGCTGTAGCAGTCAAAAACTATTTGGACAAAAAACATTTTCATTGGTATTAAGGATAAACAATTGTAATCTTATCACTATAGTTTTGAATTATCCTTTGGATGATAGCTAACTTATATTTAGGAGTTTCAATCTCATATATTTCAAACCTGATGTAAATGTTATATATGCGTGAATGGAAGATACTCTCAAATAGCGAGAGTCATTATCAGATTCTCTTTTCTAACTATTGGTACCAAACACTCCCCAAGTGATCCTTATTTTGTCAAACAATTGATTGCAGAAGTAGTGAAGGAATTGGTTAAAGTTCGACCTGATTTTGCTTCGAAAAAGGATGAGTTGATGAATGGTTGCAGTCCTTTACATATAGCATGCAGCAAAGGCCACTTAGATATAACAAGAGAATTGCTAAAGCTTGATATGGACCTTTCTGGTTTACAAGATAATGAAGGCAGAACTCCACTACATTGGGCAGTCATCAAAGGAAGAGTGAACATTATTGCTGAGATACTCTCAGTGAGTCTTGAATCTGCTGAAATGATAACAAAACATGGTGAGACAATTCTTCATTTGGCTGTCAAGAACAATCACTTTGAAGTACTCAAGTTCCTGATGGAGTCTCTTGATGTGTCAAATCTCATGAATTTTCAAGATACTGATGGAAACACCATTCTACATTTGGCTACTGTTAGGAAACTCACCAGTGTAAGTTTTCCTTACTCTAGCCGTTTCATTTTATGTGAAGGTGTTTGATTGAACGCACAGAGTTTAAGAAAGACTTCTTTACATTTTTGAGGTTATATGTAATGACTGAATTTGCGGTCAAAACTCAAAAAACTAAACATAGATGAGTCTTTTCTTAAAAACTCGATGGAATATTTTTGAGTATTTTCCCTTAACTATTCATGATTAGTGAAATTAGTTTCCTGGATTGCAAAACAGAGTTACACTACTAAAGCTCAAAACTAATTATAGATGACTTGTTCTCTTTTCAGATAATTATTTATCTACTTAAGCTTGGTATTGAAGTAAATGCTTTGAATCAAAAAGGATATACAGCATTAGATGTAGTTGAAGCAGATGCGAGTAACTCTGGTGCTCTTGCAATCATTCCAGCATTACTAGAAACCGGTGCCAAAAGATGTGACCAATTACCACCAAATTTTCAAGACATCCAACAGGTAGATGCATCACCAATTTTGGGATCGTCATGGCAAAGAAAAACTACTAGTTTTCTGTCTCCGTCCTCATCATCTCAACATTCGTATTACAATAATAATCATCATCAAAGGAAGCACAACAACAATAATTATCGTTCTACTAGGACAAAAAAAATCAAGCTCCAAAGTGAAGGTCTAAGGAATGCAAGAAAAACAATAACAATTGTTGCAGTACTAATAGCAACTGTGACATTTGCTGCTGGTATTAATCCTCCTGGTGGATTTAATCAATTAAATGGAAAAGCATTATTGGGTAAAAAAACCGCGTTTAAGGTGTTTTTGGTATGTAACATTGTGGCACTTTTCCTTTCCCTTGGAATTGTTAATGTCCTTGTTAGTGTTATCCCATTCAAGAGAAGAACAATGATGAAACTAATGGTGGCAACACACAAAGTAATGTGGATTTCAACATTATTTATGGCATCAGCTTATATTGCTGCAATATGGTCAATATTGCCACAAGGAAAAGGGGATCATTGGGTGCTAATTGAAGTTGTGATCATAGGAGGAGGGTGCACTATGGCTGTGTTTCTAAGTTTGGGGATTTTGTTAGTGAGACAATGGAAAAGGAAGAGTGAATGGAGAAAAAAAAGAGAGGAACATCATAAGAAGATGAAAGAGGAGAGTCCTAAAAGTAATACAAGTACAGTTCAAGAAATGAAAGTGGTGAAGAAAGAAAGTCATGAAGGCAGTACCAACTCGGACGTTGATAGCTCAGATCATGGTTACCATTTGTTTTAATTACCTGCATTCATAGATCTATTCTTGTAAGTCTTTAAAGTAGAAAATAATGTATTAGTTTCGAAAACAGCCTATCTATCTCCACGAGGTAGTGGTAAGGTCTGCTTACATTCTACCATCTCCAGACCCTGTTTAGCGGGATTTCACTGGGTATGTTGTTGATATACTTTAAGTTTCTAATATGACAGATGCTATTAGTTTGGCTTTAGTGTTGTGTTCTCCTCTATTCGTGATTACCTTAAACCAATACAATTTAATTTATAAATGTGGTTGGTGTTATTTTTTTTTGGAGAGATGCATGCAAGCAGAAAATATGAATGAAAAATGATAACCTTTATCTGAGCTATCAACATCTGATTTGCTACCATCTTCATGACTTTCTTTCTTCACCACTTTCACTTCTTCAACTCTACTTGTATTAACTCTTTGGAAAATTTTAAAAAAAAAATATATATTATTTCAAACCTGTTTAACGCCCTTAAGGAAGGGGAAACACACTTTTTTTGCCATTGTGTTTAATAGGAATGACTTTTGAACAAATAAGGTGTTCAATAGGTACAAATCCTAATTGAGGTGTCTAAATGAAATATGCGAACAACTTTGAGTGGCAGTGGATGACTTAAGCCTAAAAATTATGATAAGATTAGTTATTATGTTGAGATTATTTATTATTGAGTGTTTGGTTTGTTATATTCAAAATAATATGCATTACCTAAAGTTTAAGAACAAGTTATTTGTTTACAAAAATGTCCTTCATGAATGTGAAAAAGGGATATCTTTGTCATTTACTTATTTTATTCCGGAATAAGTTATTTCGAGATTACTATACCACCCAAGGAGAGGGATAACTTATTCTGGTACTAATTATTAATTTCAAGATAAGTTATTCCGGTCTTACCAACCAAATAACAAATTAAGTGGCACTATAATCTAATTCCAAGACTATTTGGTGTTATCTTTCCCACCAAATGAAAGCTTACATTAATTTTTGTGTTCGAATGTTGTCAGAGTTTGAAGTACTGTTATTCTAACAAAGGTATAGATTTAACTTGGGAGGAAATAATTTTATACTTCAAATACAGTGAGAGAATTAAATTACTTAATGACATATGAAAATGAATTTTGTGACTTGGGATAAATTTTATTTTATTTTTTGTTTGAAAATTACTGTTTACTTTTTCTATGTATATCAAGTTCTGATTTTCATTTTCTGAATAAGAATAATGAACAAACCGTTTAAGGAATTTAATTTAATTATTTTATGTTACTATTTTATTTATGGAAACTAAAATCCTCATGATTATCTATAATCGTTTTGGATATTAAAATTATCATGCTTCTACTCGTATAGAACAAAATCACTTTAAAGACTAGTCTTTTTTTTCCCTTTATGTATAAAATAAATACACTTTTACTTTACTATATTTAAATATTGCTAAACACTCTCCATGCCCAATTGCATCTCACCATTGAGTCCTATAAACTTAACTCAAAATAAGTCCTTATAAGAGCCAATTATAAAGATAAAACATGACTACTAGGGCAATTTCTACTGTTAAATCATAAAGGAAAAACTAAGTAAGAGCATTAACGTAACATGTGGTTCACTAACTTTCACGTCTCGATGCTGCCTTGCCGGTTTTGAATACTGCCACCACGTATGACCGGTCCGGCCACCGGTCAGCCACCTCACGTGACTGATCAGAATAATTTTTCTGAATTTCCACCGCTTATACACTCATCTAATCCTCATGGCACTGCTCCTAAAGTTGTAAAACCTACTGTGCCTATCAAACATATTGATTTGCTTAAAGATGCGGCCTCCTCTACAAATCAATACGTCAACATTGTTATCGAGTCAAGAATCTTTGAAGCTTCCTAGAATTCAAGACGAAAGAGAGTCTTGCATAAAGCAAACAAAGATCAAAGAGATTCATCTCTCCGCTCGAGGTTTGATTCCCATTGATCAATTGAAGGACTTCATCTGAGTCTTCATTCAATTTTTCTCCCACATATGCAAAGCCATATACACAAAGGATTGATAACTTGAAAATGCCTGAGGGCTATCAACCTCCTAAGCTTCAACAATTTGATGGCAAAGAAAATCCCAAACAACATATAGCGCACTTTATCGAAACTTGCAATGATGCTGGGACGTATGGTGATTATCTTGTTAAAGAGTTTGTTCGGTCTCTCAAAGAAAATGCCTTTGATTGGTACACAGATCTCGAACCTAATTCTATAGATTGTTGGAAGCGGTTAGAGCAAGAGTTCCTCAATCGTTTCTATAGCACAAGACGTGTCGTTAGTATGATTGAACTTACAAAGGCTCGTCAAGGTGAAGATGATCTAGTTGTTGACTTTATCAATCGTTGGAGAAGTCTGAGCCTCAACTGCAAAGATCGCCTTAGTGAAACTTCTAGCATTGAAATGTGCATCCAAGGCATGAATTGGAGTCTTCACTACATCTTACAAGGATTAAAACCCAATACATTCGGAGAGTTGACAACTCGTGCACATGACATGGAATTAAGCATGACTTTAAGAGAAGATCAAGGATCTCATGTGTATGGATCTCATGAAGATGAAGATATAGAAGAACTCCAAAGTGGGGGCAACTTTGCATGCAAAGATGACTTTGAAGAGTCAATGTATATCTAGACACTCCTTAACGCATGAGCCAAAACTGCAAGTTACAACGCCCCTTAACGCATGAGCTTAAACTGCAAGTTATAATGCTCCTCATCGCATGAGCCTAAACTGCAAGTTATAATGCTCCTAGACACACGAGCCTAAACTGTATATCACAGAGCTTTTCAAATTTGAGTTAAATCTTCAAGCTGAAATCCTCCTTGAAACATGAGCTTAAACTGTATGTCACTTAAATCTTCAAGTTGAAATGCTCCTCAAAACACGAGCTTAAATTGTATGTCACAAAACTCTTTAAATTTGAGTTAAATCTTCAAGTTGAAATGCTCCTTGAAACACGAGCTTAGATTACTCATAGCTTTAACTTTCATGCGACAGATCAAGTTGGAACATGTGATTTTTTGACAATCATGCAACTGAACTTAGAATATGATTCTAAGCGCCTACGTACCTCGGTGAAGAGGATCAAGTCACAACGTAGTTCTGGGGAGTAAGTGATTTTTTTGTTGTTGTGCCGTACACAGTTTATACTCTTGCAGGCCAGGAGTGACATGTAACAATACCACAGCTCATACATCGTCAATCAAGCCAATCCCCATTAAGAAGATCTGTTATAATAATGGGATTCCCAGAGTTACATGGACTGAGGAAGAGGTGGATCGAATGAATACCATTGAGAATTTACAATATGCTGTGGTTGGCAAATTCTCATATGGGTGGCCCGAATTAGATGAACTTAGGGTTCAAATACCCAAGCAATGCAACGTTAAGGGAGATTGTCAAATTGAGTTATTGAGGAATAGACATATATTAATGAGATTTAATCGACAAGAGAATTTTATTAATATGATGTCAAAATCAAGTTACTACATCCTCGCGAAAGATGGATACTCGTATTTGATGAGACCGTTGATCTATGATGATAAGTTTAATGTAGATGCGGAGACTACTCAAGCGATGGCATGGATCTCTTTTCCGGATTTGAAACCTACATTTTTTGTTAAAGAATCCATTTTTTCATTGGCTCATGCAATTGGATAACCTCTACACTTAGATTCAGCTACCATCAACAAGACGAGACCTAGTTGTGCTAGGGTCAAAGTGCAGGTGGACTTGCTAGCTGATTTACCGAAATTTTAGAGTTAGAAATTGTCAATGAAGCTGCAGAAACGTCCAGAATTGAGAAGGTCAAGGTACAATATGATATGTTACCTAAGTATTGTAAAGAATGCAAGCTACAAGGACATGCTGAACAAGATTGTAGGATTTTACATCCAGAATTGAGGAGACCTGTGGAGTACTTTGACAATGGGAAACAAACAGAGGAAAGTGTTATCTCTAAAAATAATGCATACCCAGTGATTAGAGTTGGAAGGCAATGCATCCTACTGATAAACGATTTCCAAGGAATAAAGTTGAAGAACAAGGGGATGTAAACAAAGTTGTGGTAGTGGAGGAAGGTGTTGCCACTGCTAACACTTTTAATGTATTAGCAAATCACAGCTCAGATGTGGCTCATACAGAGAAGCTACAAGGAAAGGAGAAGGCAATCACAGGGAGGACAGAAGAACAACAAATGTCCACAAAAGAGTGGATAAACAGTTCGTTTAAAACAAAAAATAACAAGAACAAATGTCCAGATAATGATGTGCAACAAAGTATAGCAGCATAAATATCTTACTACCTCTAAATCATCAGAGAGGAGACTCATAGCAGTGAAAGTGAAGAGAAAAAAAGAGAGGCATCTACAGATGAACAATATACCATTGAGCAGACCACAACTACTAAAGGGGAAGATTCTACAGAGCAACATACTGAAGGCATTAATGTGGAGAAGCAATTAGAGATATATACAACTCAGGATAATCAGAATGATCTCCAATTTATGAAGGAGATGGCAACTGTGATTGATCAGACTCCACTTCAAGTTGTCACAGCAGCTGAGGGAAGATTTCCACCTGACTTTATTCAGAAACAAGTATGGAAAATTGAGAGACATACGGGTCAGGATAGTAAGAAGATAGTATTGATAGGGGCAGAGCAGAAATCACCTCCAATGAATATGCTGCATGGAATTGTGTCACACCAGGGACAGTGCAAGGAACCTGCAGATGTTGAGGAAGTTTTAGCATTGCCAAATACTGAAAAAGGAATGGGGGACAAAGGGGAAGAAGATAAGGAGGAGGAACACAACAACAACAACATCAGTAAAGTAAGTAGGGATGCAGGGCTATCTCCTAAAACTCTACCTAAAGCCAGAAAAGGTAAAAGTAAGGGGGAAAGTTCAATCAGCAGCATTCCAACAAGGATTCAGGCCAAAAGGGGGGTGAAAGCAGTATCTCAATGACAATAAAAGCTTTGTTTTGGAATATTAGATCAGTGAACACACAAAATGCTTTTCATAGAGTGCAAATGTTAAACATTCATCATAAGTTTGATATTATTGCTCTGATGGAACCATTTCAGGATTCCAGACATATTCAAAGATATAAAAGGAGGTTGGGGATGAGCTATGTGAATTATAATAGTAATGGTCAGATTTGGATTTTTATCAAAGATCATATTCAAGTGGGACTTATTTCAGACACTGAGCAACAACTCACCCTACATCTTACTTTGGAGGATGGTAATCAGGTGATTACAACAGTTGTTTATGCTAAATGTACTGCACATGAAAGATTAAGACTTTCGGATGACACTTACTCCCTTAGCCATAACTTTTTATTACCTTGAATGGTGGGTGGAGACTTCAATGTAATAATGGGGGGAGAGGAGAAGATTGGAGGTTTACCTGTGTATCCTCAGGAATATGAAAATTTTGCCTTCTGTATTAATTCTTGTGATCTATTTGATGTCAACTTCTCTGAAAGTCCTATTACTTGGTGGAATGGTAGAGTAAATGAAGATTGCATTTTCAAAAGGCTTGATAGAGTAGTGGTGAATCAAAGGTTTTCAGAGTTGTATGGTGACACTAGTTTGCAGCATCTGGCCAGAACAGGGTCTGACCATGCTCCATTATTGTTAACTTGTGGAGGCAGCAATCATACTCTTGTTAGATCCTTCAAGTTTCTGAAGTTCTGGACAGAAAGAGAAGACTTTAAAGAAGTGGTGCAACAGAATTGGGTGTCTGAAGATGTGGATGATATATTTATTCAACTAAAGCTGAAGCAAAAAAGAACTAAGCATGCACTATCAAAGTGGAGCAAGGAGAAATTTGGAGACATCTTTAATCAATTGGCCATTAGGGAGGAAATTGTGAGAGTGAAAGAAGAATACTTTGAAGAATGTCCATCCCCAGAAAATACAGCAGTATTGCAGCAAGCTCAAGCTGAACTAAAGCTCTATATTCACTATGAGGAAGAGTATTGGAGGCAAATGGCAAGGGTGCAATGGTTTGAGGAAGGAGATAGAAATACTAGATTCTATCATTGTTTGGTAAAAGGAAGAAGAAAGAAGTTGACTATTAACAGAATGTTGAAAGCAGATGGCTCTTGGGCTGTGGGGGATAAACAAGTTACAAAAGAGGCAATGAGCTTTTTTAAAGACCAATTCACTGGGGCAGCTACTGATTCTGAAGCATCTTTGTTACAGTACATACAACCCCAAATAAAACAAGATGAAAATGATAGATTGACTGCATTACCTCTAGAGAATGAAATCAGAAAAGTGATATTTGAGCTTAATGCTGATAGTGCTTGTGGTCCAGATGGGTTTACAGGGCACTTCTATCAGACTTGTTGGGATATAGTTGGGCCAGATATTGTGAAGGTGGTTCATGTTTTTTTTTCAGGGTCATTCTCTGCCTAAGTCTATCATTCATACTAACCTGGTCCTAATACCTAAAAAAGATATCGTACAATCTTTTTCAGACCTTAGGCCAATTAGTTTGAGTAATTTTCTTAATAAGATTATTTCCAGACTTCTTCATGATAGGTTGGAGGGGATCTTGCCAAAGCTAATTTCTCCTAATCAGTCAGGATTTGTGAAAGGAAGAAATATCACTGAAAATGTGTTATTGGCACAAGAAATAATCTCAGAGATCAGAAAGAGAGGGAAGCCTGCTAATTTGGTCATCAAATTGGATATGGCTAAAGCTTATGATAGGGTGGATTGGAAGTTTCTGATTAGAGTCTTAGAGAAAATGGGCTTTGACAACAGGATGCTGGATATGGTTTGGAGGTTGGTAGCCAATAATTGGTACTCTGTACTGGTTAATGGTCAGGCTCATGGATTTTTTCATTCTACTAGAGGGGTAAAGCAGGGGGATCCCTTATCTCCTGCTCTTTTCATCTTGACAGCAGAAGTGTTAACAAAGGCTCTTAATCATTTGTTTTACAACTATGAATTTAAGAGTTTTGGATTGCCCAAATGGAGTGATCAATTAAATCATCTTGCTTATGCAGATGATACCATCATATTTGCATCTGCAGACAAGAGATCTCTCCGATTAATAATGGAAACTCTTCAGTTATATGAAGCTCAGTCAGGCCAACTTATTAATAAAGGGAAGAGTTTCTTTTACATGTTCAACAAGACTGCACATGCTATTGTTCAAGAGGTGGAGGATACTACAGGGTTAACTAGAGGATGCTTTCCTTTGACTTATCTTGGATGTCTATTGGGCATGCTAAAAAGAAGAAGGTCCACTTTTCAGAGCTAATTAAGAAGATTCAAAGCAAATTGCAGGTTTGGAAGGGCAAACTGTTGTCTTTTGGAGGTAAAGCAGTGTTAATTAATCATGTGTTGCAAAGTATTCCTATATACTTGTTATCTGCTATTTGTCCCCCAAAATGTGTTATCTATGATATTCATAGGATTTTTGCTAAATTCCTATGGAATTTCAAGGAGGGTGGAAAGGCTAAGCATTGGATTTCTTGGGATGACATATGTTTACCAAAGGAGGAAGGAGGGATTGGTTTTAGATCTCTATTTGATGTTTCTAAGGCACTCTTTGCTAAATTATGGTGGAATTTTAGGACAACTAATACATTATGGTCTAACTTTATGTGGAACAAGTACTGTAAAAGATATAGCCCTCAAGTGGTAGAATGGAGAGGGGGCTCTCAGGTATGTAAACTCATGCTACAGGCTAGAGATTTCATGGACCAAGAGATTTGGTGGGAGCCCAAAGTTGGTCAGTGTAGTGTTTGGTTTGATAACTGGACACAATTGGGGGCATTACACTACTACTTTCCCGTTGACCATGTTCATGGTCACATAGAAGATGTAAATCAAGTAATGCTTGGGGAGGGATGGAATAACACTTTGTTAAATGAGATTGTTACAGAAGAAGTCAGTAATCACATTTGTATGAAGTTGGCCAACATTCATAGATCTGATGACAGAGATAAGCCATGGTGGATGCCTACTAGTACAGGCAAATTTTCTGTTGGCAGTGCTTGGAATCTAATGAGGGGAAGAAGAGATACGATTGAGAAGATAATGTTTATATGGGAGAAAGGGTTGCCTTTTAAAATCTCATTTTTAATATGGAGACTGGTATATGAGAATTCCTATTGGGGAGGTGATGGTGAGAATGAGAGTTACTGATTCTGTAAAATGTTGTATTTGCAACACTAATGCAGAGGAGACATGTGATCACCTTTTTATTCATTGCCCTACAGCTTACAGTGTGTGGAAAAAAATTGCAGAAGCAGCAGGTATTCAAGGGCCAATGGTTCAATTTAGACAAGTGATAAATTTATGGTGGGAAGCTGATTGTGGAAGCAAGATGAAACCTTTGTTTCATGTTGTTCCTATCTTCATTATTTGGCAAATATGGAAGAGAAGAAACATTGTTAGGAATGGAGGAACTATGTCTACACACACCATGTTCATGGAGATTAACAATTATTTGTATCTCTTTGCCAAAAGTAGATATTCATGGCTAAGAAATCTTCCTAACACATGGCCTTTGATAGTCAAGGTATTGGAGAAATATACACCACTAATCTGTAGTAGAGTTGTGTATTGGGAGCATCCTCCCATGGGTAGATTCAAATGCAATACTGATGGCACCAGTAAAGGGAATCTTGGGCCTGGTTCGAGATGAGGGAGGCAACCTAATCTTTGCTGAAGCTAGAAATGTGGAAATATATACTGCTGTTGTAGCAGAAGTGAAAGCATTTTAAGCAGGATTGAAATATTGCTTAGAAAATGGCTTACTACCTTTAATCATGGAAACTGATTCATTGATTGTTAAAAAAGTGTTGGATGGAGTGTGGGAAGTTCCATGCAGTTGACATTCAATGTATAAAAAGATGGATGGTGAATGTAGAGGTGGATCTGGTGCACACATTCAGGGAAGGAAACAACTTGGCTGATTTTCTAGCTAATCATGTTGCTCATTTTGCAGGTACAGATGTCAACCAATTTAATAGCATACAGGAATTACCGCAACAGGCAAAGACAATCGTAGTAATGGAACAAAGAAAAATCCCAAATTTACGAATTAGAAAGATGCAAAACAAGGGATTTAATACACAGCCGGACAATTAATGAGTAAGCAACAGAAAGGTCTCCGGTGATTTGGAAGCAAAATATGAGCTACTGCAACAGTGATAAAAACTTCACATGTCGAATGATTGTTGTTCATTTTCGAAAGCATAGATCAGTCGAGTTGAAATTACCTCTTGGAGATGGATCTTCTCACAGTGTTATCAGTTCTCCTGAACTCATTCTGTGTGAAGGGAAGGATTCAAGGGATGTGTTTCACTTTGGCTGAGTCTTGAATCAGATCGATGGCTCATGACTTTAACGTCCTAGAACCCATTGTGAGCTGAAGGAAGTCGATTTCATGGCACTTGTGAGAGGTTAAGTGTCTAAGTGGAATTCACTCAAGCTCAATATTACTGGTTCAATGGAAATTGAAGTTTTTGTGGCCATTTTTGAGGAAGAAGACGTTGCCTTAGCTGTAATGTCTGAGATTTGCTTCTGTTCTTTCCTTTTTTGTTTTTTTGCTCTTAGTCTCAGGTCATTTCTTTTTAGCTTTCAATAAAAGGGGCAACGCCCAATGTTAACCAAAGCAAAAAATGTAATCTCCTTTATTAGCAATAATTTACCAAAATGATTATTTATTCTTTCCTCAATCAATTTTTTGTTTTATCTTTGTGTTTTTATTTTATTTTGGAAAAGGTTCAGTCTTCATTTTCACGTGAAATGTTGTTCTCAATATTCCTTTGTCTTTTTATTTTCTTTTTAAAAAAATATAATAAAATTTATAGTAGCTAACTTTTTTTAGACTAATAAAATGTAGGAAAATTAAATAATTAGACTAAAACAAGAAGTAAGTAAAAAAGTACTAAAATCACTAGCTTATTTATTAAAATCAAAATTTAAAATAAAAATAAAAATTATATGCTACTTTTCTTCTTTTTATTTTTTATTTTTGCATTTTTAATTTTATTTTTTCTTTATTTTTCAATTTCTTTATTTCCTGATCCTTTCATTCATTTTTTTCTCAAATCTTAATATTTTTATATTTTTTCACCATAATTTAATTTCATATGTACTGTCATGATAATTTATTTCACTATTTTCATTTGATTTATGCTACTTTCATTTTACTTCAGAGATAGTACCTTATTTATTTCGTCTTTTTCAATTGAATTCAATCTTTCTTCATCTCGAATTCAATTTATTTATCATATCATGTCAACTTTGTATAAAAAAATATATAATAAAATATTAAAAATAGATTAATTTACAAATATAAGTCAAATCAGATTAAATATTATAAATTATTAATTACATGACGTAAATATTTTCTTTCAAAATACATAGACGTTTCCCTAAATTATTTTATTTTAAAAGAGCAAGATTGAAAAAAAAAGAAAAAAGAAGCATTACATATGTCTGCATTATTGGTTATATATATAAACAAATAGTTTGAAAAAAGTGGCTACCTGTGCAATTCTTAGTACATCAAAATTTGGGCTGCCCATGTTCATTAACCCGTCCAAAGTTTAGCCCGAAATCCGAATCCGAATCTATAGGTGAGTGAGTAGTCATTTTCTCTTATTATTAGTTTTAGCTATCTTTCTCTCTGAATAATAATAAATATAGTTCTTCCTTGTTAATAATAATCCAGATCCATTTCTCTTTGATCTGAGAAAAAAATAAAATGGAAGCTTTTTACTTTCTGGTGTTTGGGGCATTGTCAGCTGTAGTTGCTGCATTGGAGCTTAGCAAAACGAGCAAAGATCGGATAACTACCACACCTGCTTTCAATTCTTTCAAGAACAATTACATTCTTGTCTATTCTCTCATGATGGGTATCTTTTCTTTTTCATTTTTCTTTCAAATCTCTCAATATAATGCATAATGCATTACCCACTTGTAAAAATTCCGCGCTTGAATTGGTAATTTTCATTAAAGATTGCATCTTTTGTTCTGATCCAACAATCCAATGTGATAATGTAGTTTGTTTTCTTGAATTCTTGACTCGGATATTTTTGTTGGGCTGAATTTAGATGTGCCATTCAAAATGATCTTAGTGGTTTCAGAGAACCAGTAATCTGAAATTGGAGTAACAGTCGTTGGGAAAGAAAAAAGGGATTGAATTTAGATGACTTACTCTTGAACATAAAGAATATAAGGTAAAAGCTTTAAGACAGAGATTATAAAAGTAATTGATTGGTTTTTCTGATGCTAATACAAGCTACCTTGTAGACATATCTGATGGCACTAGTCGGAAATGTAGGAAAGTGAGATGCTGTTAATATGTAAAAGAAAAGCTTTTCCACCTTTACTCTCTGGAAACTTTGATGGTAAAAATAGGGAAGTTTTTTTGTTCAAAGTGACCCAGGATAGGTAAATGGGCGTGCTTAGTGTAGGGAAGGGAAGGGGCAGAAACGATGTGGCCGAGGGAGGGAGTTAGGTTGGGCAGAGTGGGAGGTGGATTAAGTGGGTTAGAGGAGGTGGAAACGGAGAATTACGTGGATGAGAGGAGGGGGTTGATGGTGTGAGTTGGGAAGGAACGATGGGTTTCTTCTGTTTCTCTTTTTTTGAGAATGGCATCATGAAGAAAAAGATAATATAAATTGTGAAATTAAGAAATAAAAGGAAAAAAGAAGCTAGCCATTGATTTAGAGGAACTAATATGATTATACTTAAAGTGCCAATGCCAGCAAATTAAAGGTTTTCTTCTTATTTTTTGAGAAGATTTTATTAATAGTTGGGGTTATAGAATGACTAAAGTTGGAGATTGCATAGATCAAAAATTAAATTCTCGCTTTATCGTCTGTAATCTTATGTTTGTTCTACACTCTTTTGTCTCATTTCCCTTTTGATAACATATGATAAGAAACTGTTATCTATACTAATTGTTTTTGTTAGTATAATTAGTCTGTGTCTAAGACTATACATTGAAGTGCGAAAATTCCACCAAATAGAGATGTACCTCTGAATATGTGTTTGCTTAATTGCCTATCTCTATAGTACCTCTGTTTGCACATTACAATGCACCGTAGATCATCTAGAGGCTGCAACTTCTATCCCGTGTACATAAGACTTGACTACTAAATTTTCCTCCTCCATCACTCTGAATTTTTTTTATTCTTCTGTCAAATTGGTTCTCAACTAATATCTGATATCCTTTTCTCGCAATAGCTGGTGATTGGTTGCAGGGTCCTTATGTCTACTACCTTTACACAACATACGGATATGGGAAGGGTGATATTGGCCATCTCTTTATTGCTGGCTTTGGATCTTCCATGCTGTTCGGGACAATTGTAGGATCCATGGCAGACAAACAGTATGCCTGCTATATCTTAATGTTGAATGCTCTTCTTTTTATTTTTGATTTGTTACATTCACACTCAAACTTTTTTTAGGGGTCGAAAGCGGGCTTGTGTCACATACTGCATCACTTATATTTTGAGCTGTATTACCAAACATTCTCCTCAGTACAAAATCTTGATGGTGGGCCGTATATTAGGAGGAATTGCCACTTCTCTCCTATTCTCATCCTTTGAGTCTTGGCTTGTTGCAGAGCATAATAAGGTGCTTAAATTATTCTATTATGACTTCAAAGGTTCAAATTGCCTTGGTGTTCTATTAAGATCCTTACCTACGATATCGACACATTCTTCTATTAATTATTACAGTACTATTTTGCGGTTAAGGAGGTTTTTTTTCAATAAAAAAAGCTTTATTTTTTTTCTTGAGAAATAAATCAGCAATGTGTTCTTCCTTAACTTTATGTTCTTCCTTGATTTTTGTATCCTATCTTGCAGAGGGCCTTTGATCAACAATGGCTATCATTAACATTCTCAAAAGCAATATTTCTTGGCAATGGTCTTGTGGCTATTTTGGCCGGGCTTTTTGGAAATGTTCTTGTGGACACACTAAATCTGGGTCCTGTTTCTCCTTTTGATGCTGCTTCATGTTTCCTTGCTATTGGTATGGCCATTATACTGTCATCTTGGACTGAGAATTATGGTGATGCTTCAGAAAACAAAGACTTAATTACCCAATTCAAGGGTGCTGCTGTGGCAATTGCTTCTGGTAATTATCAAAGCTTTACCTTTGCTCCCTTCTAACATATTCATCTATGCAGAGAAGTAGATCATATTGAATGTTTTAGTAAAAGAAAAAAAGGGATTACAATACAAAACGGAGAGCTTTAATGATTCCTCATGTGCATGTTCTTAGTGCTGCAAAATTTCAATACAATGCAGTTTTTCCAAATTATCTGTCCCATCAGCAGTAGGCTACGATCTTATTCAAGTTTTTGTGTTATTCGAAGGTTTTCTAAATATAGATATTACAAATGGAATAACTTTTTTTGCTTTGATATATATTTGTGAGGCTTCTCTAACAGTTCTTCTCATATGTAATCAGATGAGAGAATCGCATTGTTGGGTGCTATACAGTCACTATTTGAGGGTTCAATGTATACTTTTGTGTTTCTCTGGACTCCTGCTCTGAGCCCTAATTCAGAGGAGATTCCTCATGGCTTCATCTTTGCGACTTTCATGTTATCTTCCATGTTGGGCAGCTCCCTTGCATCTCGATTACTAGCTCGCTCATCTCTCAAAGTCGAAAGCTATATGCAGATTGTTTTTGCAGTATCTGCTGTCTGTCTCTTTATCCCTGTCTTGACAAGTGTAAGGAAGAATCCTAGGGGTTGATTTTATCAAATGTGTAACTGTGCAGGTGTTGTAATTCTATTGTTTCTCACCAACTCCACTTATTTTTCACCTTAAACAGTTCTTGGTGACACCTTCTACTGAAAAAGGTGGAGGCATTACTTTCTCTGGCTGCATTCAGCTACTTGGTTTTTGTGCATTTGAGGCTTGTGTCGGAATATTCTGGCCTTCTATAATGAAAATGAGGTCCCAGTACATTCCTGAGGAGGCTAGGAGCACAATCATGAACTTTTTCCGCATTCCTCTCAACATCTTCGTGTGCGTTGTATTGTACAATGTGAGTTATCTTTCCCAATTGTTACACCAACCAAAGTAAAATTGGAGTATTAAATTTCACCAATGAACTGTGGGATCCAAGGAATTGCTCTTTTAATGTTTACTAATCAAATTCTCTTATTCAGGTCGACTCATTTCCAATTACTGTTATGTTCGGCATGTGCTCTATTTTCCTCTTTCTGGCATCAATCTTGCAAAAACGCCTCTATGCTGTTGTTGAAAAGTCAAGTAAGAATTGTTTCCCATTAATTTTTCAAGTCCTTACTCCGAGTTTGAGAGAGATGTTAGCCCAATGAATGAGTCATCAGTGGAGATATGAGATCATGTGACAAATAGTTAACTCTGTTATGTTAATATAGATTTTTGGGGCCAATATTTTCTTCTGTGGAAAAGCCTCTTGCAGAAATGCAGGGTAAGGCTGTGTACAATAGACCCTTGTAGTCCGGCTCCGGCCTTTCCTCAGATCCCGAGCTTAGTGCACCGGGCTGCCTTCTTCAAAAATGATGGTAACTTGTTCTAGTAGGTTATATCCGTGCCCCGAGATTTGTTATAAGGCTCAACTGTGTCTTGGGTTCATTAAGCTCGAAAAATTGATAGTTGACACAGATATAAAAATTTTCCTTGGTTGATGCATTTGCAGAACCTCAAGATTGGACAACACACAAGGAGAGAGAAATGGAAACTGCACCTCTAAATCCCTGAGTTGATGAAGTTGCTGGGACGCGTTAATTCAGCGAGACCATGCAACAGAACACAACTATCAGTTTTCTATTCAAAATATCAATAGGTAAATAGAGTGCTACTTATGAACTACAACACAACACACCTGTGGTTATTTCTCATCAGAAGGATATGAAGAAGTTACCTTCACTGCAGCATGAAAATAGGGGTGGGTATCCTTCTATCAATATGTGAAAGCTGATGCAGAGTTGCTGCTACACTGCATGTTTTCTTGATAATGTAAACGCATATTTGCCATTTTTGGATTTTATTTTAATTCATTTAATATTAGTTTATCTCTCATATGTTGAGGACAACGTTTTTGCAGTCATATTATATTTACTATGAATAATACTCATTTTTTTTATATCTTGGTATAGTAATATTATTCCTGGCTAAAATTTTAAGCAACATAGCCGTTTCATTTACAATAAAAACATGCATATATCCATCTCTCCGAGAGGAGCAAGAAAGCAATATCCTGAGGAAAGGTTGGTCAACAGTCCAAGCAAAAAAACACAGTAGAATCACGCGACACACGTTGTTGGTGTGCCTTTTGCTTGTGAGGAAAGAAAGAAGAGTGACATGGTTCAGTTCAGATTTGACGGTTTGCAGCATGGGATACGTCAACAATCATTTACGGTGGGTGGATAAGCAGGAGAGGATTCCATGGTTAGACTAACTGACCAAGAAGGTTAGCAAGGTTCTTGCTATGGTGAAGTGAAAGATCTTTCACTGTAATAGAAAGAAGACAGGCTTCCACACTTAAAAGAAATTAAAGGGAGTGATGAAGCAACTAAGAATAAGATTAAGCAAAGGTTTAGGTGAGTTTGTCGATTGAACGAGTTAACAATCTAAGATACAGAAAATGAAACCAAAAAGTAGGGCCTTAAAGGCAGACCAAACTTTGCAACTTAACAAAAAACAATCAATGGTGCAGCAAAAAAATAATGGTAATGTGCTTTATTTTAAGATCAAATATATGTTGACTTTCACCAATGTTTAATTAGAACTGGCTCTTTGGGATCCCCAATAATAAAAGGGTCTATGTAAAAATGGAACACAAAAAACATCCTATTCTTTTTTTCTTTTAGTTCTTGTGTTGACTGAGATAAGTTTACATGGCTGACTCTAACTAAGAAAATGAAATGAAATAAATAATTGCAAAGCACATGGTGACATGTTGTATAAAATAAACTAAACTAAAATTATATATGCATACTGAAAAACCATATGCTGGCCTAGTCCTTTCTAATCCCATGTTAAGCTGCATCCAGTGCCTCTTTGTCCAACTGTCCATGTGACATTGTTGTTTATATAACAATTGACCCTACACAACCTCAAACTTTGTTCTTTTCCTTGAGATCCTTTTTTGCCCTTTTGACGGTGACCACCTTAATATGCAATTACATGTTATATTATATATATATATATTTTAGATACATAAACTAAAATTTTATATAGATTTATCGGTCCAATAAATCAATAATAGTAGTAGTAACTAGCTATTACTATATAATAAAATTCTCTTATGTGGTACAAACGATTTCTTCACGTCAAACATGAATTTTTTTTGTAAAATTCCAAGTTATGAATTATTATTTTTAAAGTATAAACATCCGAGTCAAATTTTATATTTAAAAAAGAAATTGAAATCACAATATGAAATTTGAAATCCTACTTTTTGAAGAATTAGGAAGTTGAATCATAATTTGAAGTCGAAATTTTCAACGAATTACATAAATAAGCGTTGATTTAAATCAGACTCCTATCCTCTTTGATCCTTTTTATATAACATTCTCGGCCACCTCCGGTCTGATAGGTCGGTCGCCTTCTAGTCAGTGACTAGTGCAGCTATATATGGAACTAGGTGTACACCACCACGTCGAGACTCTCTTTCCAAAGTGAGATACCGACTTTCATAAGAGGGAAATATCACTTCATCATGCAGCATAGCAGTATTCATCTAACTAGAAATTTTATAAGAGAAGAAAAATTGTAGCATAGGATCGACATAAACAATCGATTAAAATAATCTAATGAGAAAGCATTTGTTCACGTTCGTAATTGCAATAAGTTTTCTTTTCCTTCTGATACACTAGCTTCCACATCTTTTCTTTGACACACATCCTTAGCTTGGGAGTGCTTTCTCTCTTTTGTTTCAGCGAAGAAAGGATTAGCTTGGGAGTGCTTTCTCTCTTTTGTTTCAGCGAAGAAAGGATAAGAGCAATCGATCGAACGATTGCTATTCCATTTGCCGTTACAGTGCCTCTATGGAACTAGACTCCCAAATCCAATGTTCAAACGCCTACCAAGTAGGAGTATTATATTATGGAAAGGATAAAGGGCATTCTAGTAAATATACTCTTTGTGTTCTACTGTGTGAAACCAATCAGTATTATAGCTACCATTTCTCTCTTCTAATTAGTGACTCAATTTTGACAAAAAGAAGAAAAAAAAAGCTAAGAGAGGGCAAGCCATGGCTACTCTTAGAATTCCAAGAAAATACCAATCTTTGATCATTCTTTTTCAGTTCTTTCTGTTAATACAAACTCAATTAGTGTTGTCTTATCAATACAAAGTTGGAGATTTAAATGCTTGGAATATACCCTCTTCTGCAAATAAAGATGTCTATCTCAAATGGTCCAAGAATCACCTCTTCAAGCTTGGAGATTCACTCTGTAAATCTCCATTTCTTGCTCAGATCTTCAAGATTTTAGCATTTTTTGATACCTTTTTAACAAATATTCAACCCCATCAATCTACTTTCTTGAATTAATTATTTTTTTCTTTTTGCAGTGTTTTTGTACCCACCAAGTGAAGATTCAGTAATACAGGTGACAAAACAGAATTACAACAGTTGCAACCTTAAAAATCCAATCTTGTACATGAACAATGGGAATTCTCTGTTTAACATTACAAGACCTGGGGAGTTTTACTTCACAAGTGGAGCAGAAGGGCATTGTGAGAAGTTGCAGAAACTTCATATTTCAATTGGAGGAGGAAATGGAACAAGTTATGATGAAGCAGATTCACCTGCTTTTGCTCCATCACCTTCTTACACTAATGTTTTTGGTTCAATTCCTGTCCAATCTTCTAATTCAACCTCTGCTTCATCTTCTGGGAAAGTGGAAATGTCTGTTTTTGCTGCTGTTGGATTACTGTTTCTTTCTCTGTTTATAGGAAGCACTATTCTTTAGAAAACAGGACAGGGCATTTTGGATTTTGGATTTTGGAGATTCCACTCATATCTTTTTGTGTATTGAGGCATTATTTATTTATAATTATCATGTTGTTAAATTTGTGAAAGAGTTCATTCATTATGATGATGAGTTTCTTGGTGGAGCTTACCATTTTTTCCCTTTGAGCAAAATTATTGAGTTTCTTGTATAATACTTTAGTAGTCCTATCTTGTGTGTCATCCGGTCGCTGATTCAATATTTTCACTAATAGTTTGAAAAGATAAAAATATAAGGTTAAAATTTTAACTTCAAACCTCGAAACAAATTTTGAACTCCTAAGTAACTATCTAAGCTTGTGTTGAGTGGATTCAAAATCTATACCTAAAAAGTTAAAAAAAAGTTACTGGTGTAAATTTGGTTGAGATAAACACCCTGGTGAAGGAGTTATTGTTTAATCAACATTCCACCAAATCAAAGTACAGTTTTGAAGATAGAGCAACAGCTCATAATTAAGGTAACATTTAATTCTCACTTTATCTTTTATTTATTTTTTCCTTTTATTTATTTTTTCCTTTATTCTCACGAGTCACCCCCCACAGAAACTAAAATAGAATAAAGTAAAACACTCACTTAATTTAGTTTTAAAAATTAATAAATATAATATCGAAAAACAAAACATGACCATCAAAGGGGAGGTATAGCACCAAAGGGAAAAAGGCCCACAGGACAATCTAATAACAATCATAGATAGCACTGGCAATTTGAGGATTTCAAGACTTTCCTCTTTTGAATATTTTGGGAGAAAAGAAAAAGATAGCATTGGTTTAATAGTAACTAAAATAGACAAGTAAACATTTGAGCCCACTATTAATATTATATGTAACATATGCATGCTAGCTGGAGCCAGCATTTCACCGACAACACCTGTGTTATTCCTCGTGAAAAAGGGTAGTTGATTTAAATATCTTCATTAAAAAAAAATTGATTTCCCACGAGCTCCGATTAAAACCGGATCACACCTGAATTCGCAAAAACCCATTCAGGGTGGCACTCGCAATATCTTCATTAAATTGGGCATTAACAGTTTGTGTTCTGATAAGAACAAAGATATTAACACTAAATGCATGTTATGAAATAAAATTTTACTGACTAAAGTATGTTGAGATCATTCTTGAGCTATGATGGTAGATTACACTTGCAACCAAAAACTTGGGTCATCCATTCACTAAGTGGACTAAGAGATATGTGTGCTTACAAGCTACATGTAAAACACTACCTGTTCTCGAGGAAACAACAAAGGAAGGTAGTAGTACGTTTTATCAACTATTATACTTGAGGGGACTACTGTAAGGCTCCTTTTTGATGGTTAACTGCAGGAACATTGTGACTCGTCCCGCCGCCTGAGAATCTTAATGGAAGTAGTACTCCACATACACTTGCAAAATCTTGTGTAGACAGGTAGAAACAGCGCAGGGATAAATAACTAGTTCTGTGACAAAGTTCTTAGCTAGTCATCTCCACATCACGGTTTACTAGTTTTCCTTCAGTTGCATAGGCTGCTGCATCTGGGGGTGTAGCCTCAGTGACCTGGGTCCCTGCAGCCTTTAATTCCCCTCCAGCAAATGTATTCCTCATTTGATTAGAACTTGAATCTACTTCCATTGCAAATGGCCTTGGAGGTGATGAAGGTTGCACCTCCACATCTGGATATGCAGCCTTGAACCGCGCCCTAAGCCCGTCATCAACTAATCGTACCCCTTGTAGTTGGTTTCCAAGTGACATCCACCTGATACATATATGGATCGTTACACTGACAATTAATCTTAACTAAAGGGAAATCAAGAATATGAAGACATTAAATTACTTCTCTAGGAGTGATAATGTCTTACTCATCACTAATAAAAAGATCAAGAGGATTTTTCTGTTTTTTTCCAAAAAAAATTTATATTTTTTGGGGAGAGGAGGATTAATTAGTATTCCACTAACTATGGACATATTGTCAAGCTTTAATTGTTAAAATTGAAAAAAGACCAGAGTATCTTCTGTTGTACTGGCATTGACCCACACCCTATATTTCAAGCAGAAAGGACTAATCTTTCAAATCACATATAGTAGGATCATATTTGTATGTTCTAAGATATGATAAGAAACAAGTTCTTGAATCAAGAACATAAATAATTAGAAGTTAGAATCCCATAACAATTCTCTCCATATGTTATCGCAGAGGTGCAACATTCTTAAAAATCATGTCTAATAGACTCATGCTTGAAGATCTACAAGTAGATCAAGAATGTAGTCTATTTTTCAGAGCTGACATTTTCACCCCTTCTGTAATTAATGCATCTTCTTGATGCCTTTAATGATATTCCATTTCATCAGAAAGAAAAGTAGATCAAGAATGCATACCCGGCATGAACATTGTGCATCCGCGCAAATAACTCCAGCTT
The DNA here is from genome assembly GCA_029582245.1 of Solanum etuberosum. Classification (NCBI taxonomy): domain Eukaryota; kingdom Viridiplantae; phylum Streptophyta; class Magnoliopsida; order Solanales; family Solanaceae; genus Solanum; species Solanum etuberosum. The sequence goes on from JAJONR010000912.1 coordinate 69,506, forward strand.
TCTTGTCCTTGGACTAATTCTTTCGAGCAAGGGGTACATCTAATATGTCAAAACAAAAGCGTAGTTTATGTATATAACCCAACAGCACAGGTCAGAGTATCAACCAAAACTAAGAATAGATGCTAAAGTACTAACATAGAATCACAACTATTAAACTTAACATAACACTAAAATGATATTACAGACATTTAAAAATAATTAGGTTATTGCATGAGAACCAACAAATGTGTCTATGCTTAGAAGCTTTCAGTTTCTAGATCTTTTTCCTTTTCCCAAAAGAAAAAAATAATAAAAATTTTCTCACCTCATCTGGCTTACGACTTGTTTCCCGAACCTCTGCTACTATGACATCAGTATCGATATTCCTGTTTACCTCTGGGTTTCCCTTTATTCCAACAAGGCAATGTTCCTTGCTGTGATTGAGCCAATGGCCTGTCCGTCCAGTTCTGATGATTCGCTGAAGTTGATTGGTCTTAACCCAAATGATCTCCTCAACACGCTTGTAACCCCAAAGCTCTAGACTGCAAGAACCATACCAATGTCATGGAACTTAGCACTCATAACTCTTCTATTACAGAACATAAATTATGTAATTTTGAAAACACAACACCAACCAGAACAAGTCATATGTTAACTTCGCCACCAATTAGAACAAGTCAAATGTGCCCCAAGGTTAACAACACAAGCTTCTAATGTTTTTTTCTTCCTACAGGATTCTATAATGTTTGGTTCAATAATTTATAAAAAAATTCAGACCTGCCTATTCTGTGGATAACAAGTCATAGTTCAAGCTCTCTCTCTCTTTGTGTAATATATTTTCTGGATGAGGTAAAAATATCATTATAGATTTATAGCAAACACTAAGCCCATCCATCACCTGACTGAAACAACTCTGGAAAAGATGGTAAGCATCACGAGATTGCCATAATGCACAAAAGTAGGGAACAAACAGTTAGTCAGAGCCAAAGAGCAAGATATTTTCAAATTCTAGAAGCTTAATGTTCCAACAGCACATATTCTATCAATTAATATCATCTGTGTGCAAATAAAAGAACCAAGATTGAGCAAGACAAAAGTGAAGTATACATTTAAGGGGTTGTTTCGTTTAGAGACGGGTTATGCAGCAATAAGTAAATGCAGAGATTAGTGTAGGGATTATTTCTTGTTGAATGTTTAGCTTGATATATTACTATTTTCTTTTTGGATAAAAAGAGTAATCTCTAACTTGTTCCAAACTGTTAAATTATTGAAGTGCATGACCATCTATTTTTAAAAGCTTAAGAAGAGAGGAGACACTTTTATTATTTAGGTTTGCAACACACTTCCTCACATGATTAAGCTTGACTATTAACATAATCAAAAACTCTTTTGGGAGGATAGGTAGTACGAGGTATTCCTCATACTGAGCTGTTATTGCTAGGAGGAGATTCCAATGGTCACATTGGGGTATTGCATGTGTATTAAGTTTGAGGAGGCTAAGGGGACAATTCACAATATGAGAGGGGGAAGAGTGACCAAGCCAAATGAGAATTCTGTGGAATTCTGGAAGAGCAATTTTTTTTCACAGTGACTAGAATGCCCGAAGAATGGAGGTGGAGCATAATGATCCCCTTGTACAAGAACAAGGGAGAAACCTGAAATTGCAACTACACAGGTAAGGAAGTTTGGGAGAGAGTGATCAAGACAAGGATGAGAAGGAATGTGTATTTCTGAGAACCAATTCGGATTCATGTCGGGGTGATCGACAACATAAGTCATTCACCGTTTGAGGAGATCGTTCAAGCAGTATAGGGATAGAAAAAGAGACCTACATATAGTGTTCATCAACCTAGAAAAGGCATACAACAAAGTCCCGAGTGGTTGTAAGGATGGCTTTGCTTTGTTGTATGGGCTAGAGGATTGACCAGTTAAGAACTAGAACATCCAAAATATAAAGGTAGCAAAAATGAGAATGCTTAGATGGATGTGCAAGCATACTAGAAGAGACAAGATTAGAAATGAAGATATATGGGGCAGGGTGGGAGTAGCCATCGTGGCGGACAAAATGTGGGAAGCGAGGCTAATATGGTTCAGACTTTAGCATGTAAAGAGGGAGGAGCATAGATGTTATCGAGGAGATGTGAGAGGTTGGCGGTGATAGGTTTTGAGGAGAGATCAAGGAAGACCGAGGAGGAATTGGAGAGAGAGTGATTGCCAAGAGATGACACATCTTCAGCTCACTGAGGACATGACCCTACATAATAGAGCATGGAGGTAGAGGATTAGGATAGATGATTAGTAGGTAGTAAAGCATCTTCACTCTTCACAGTGGTAGAGCAGGGTTCTAGGCTGGAGCATTTATCAATTTCCTTACCAGTATTAGTACTTTATGCTAACATTATCTAACGCTTCCACACTATTACTATTGTTGTTTCTTTTACTTTGGTTATCCTTAATTATTTGTATTGTTAGTACTTTTCTTACTTCAAATCGTTTGTCATAGCTTTTACTATTGCATTTTTTTTAAAACCATTTTTCCTGAAAAACGAATTTCTTGAGTTGAGGGTCTATCCCACAAAGGTAGGGGTAAGGTATTCGTACACCCACCCTCCCCAGACCCCACTTGTGGTAAAAAAAATGGGAATGTTGAGAGTGTCCTGGCACATTTATGGACCCTTTTGTAGTTTTTAAACTAGATATGAGATACTCCACCCTCTTGTACGTGTAAACTGATTTTGGCATTCACGGTAGACTAATGTTGAATTATGTGTGAGCATAGGTTTGCCAAAGATGGGGGTTGTGATATCATGTTAACTAATTGAAATGTATGAACATCTCATCTAAAAGGTTAAGTTGGTTAAGAACCTTGGGGACCAAGGTTCAAATCTCCAAGACAAAAAATACTAGGTTATTTCTTCTTATTTGACTAAACTTTGGTGAGCAAAGTTAGTCAGCACATGTGTTAATGCGATATAGCAGGCATCTGGTGGAATAGTCTAGGTGCGTGCAAACTAGAACAAGAACCACCATTCTAAAAAGAAAAAGGCTCCAAGTTAATGTAGAGAAACACTTCAACAGCCAATAACAACATACCCAATGTAGTCTCACAAGGTAAGGTCTGGAGAGGATAGAGTGTATGCACACATTAACCCTACCTCACAGAGGTAGAGAGATTGTTTTTGAAAGACCCCCAACTTAGGTAACACCTACCAAAGAACATACAGAAGGAAAAAAATATAACCAGTACTAGAGGAAGCATCACAGGGCAATGTAGAGAAACACTTCAATTTATTTATCTTATTTGCACCACAAACAATTGGAAGAAATATAAGAAATGGCTTTTAGAATGTGCTCCATTTCTATAGGATCCCCATTAGCACATTCTTTCAACTACCAAAGGGCCACAATTATGCTATCAAAAGTAATGATATTCCACATGAATGATAGTCAAGCCACTCACCGAGAATAATGGCACTTTACAAGAATGATAATCAACTTAAAAAGCACAAACTATCAAAGAGTCTTTTATGTTATGCAGGGACATCAGATTTTATAGATCTAGGTCAGCTTGAATGAGTTTACTCTTTGTTATAATCTAGCAAATAAGATGTTTTATAAAATGACAGTGAGAGAAGAACTCTCTATTTCAAAAAAAAACAGTGAGAGAAGAACTCTAACCATTCCCGTCCAAGCTCCATTGCGCGTCCGGTGACCCAAAGGAATATAAGACCATCAGTTTGCAGTGCAGGGACATTTAAAGTGCGCATTTCATCATCAGCCATTGTCCCATAAGGCAATTCCATATGAATATCCCATGGTGGATCAGCCATTATAACTCCAAACTGCCCTAAAATATCCATTCTAAATGACCGTATGTCACAATTAATCCATTGTGGTTCACCAAGCTCTACTTCTGAACAGTAATGAGCACGCTGAGGTTTCAAAGGCTTGGGAGGGGCCAAGGTAGATGCTCCCATCATCAGGGGTGATACATCTGGTGTCGAGTCAAGCTCATAATGTACATACTTGCATGTCTGCCAGTTAAATGAGTGTAAGTAATATATCTTTCCAGAAGATATAACGAAATCCTTGTGTAAACAAGTTAGATAGGGAACTCACCTTCATGTGACGGCAAGTATCAAGAAAAGAGCAATCACCCAAGTTGACATCAGTATGCACAGCAATTATTCGCCGAAAATGAACCTAAAAATGCATCATAATAAAGTTACCATACCTATCCGAAATAAAGGTAATGATTAACCAGCTCTTTAAAAGCGAAAATAACACAAAAATATGTCAATATCCATGGGGTTTGAAGTGAAAAGCAAGAAATGAAGTGCACGCTTCTTTAAAGTGAAGTGCACAGCTCACAGAAAACTAAAATCATACATATATGAATTTAGTATACCGATAATCAAAATTCAATAAAATAACTGATTTTGACATCCGATATGCAACAATGTTGATTTAATACAACTCCTCAAAATTGAGAATCGAAGAATAAACTATTTCTTGTTGGGTCACTTTATGCAGACTGCTTGAAGCACACACATAACAGAAACACATAGATTGGCCCATGAAGCAACAACCCCTCGCTTGCATCACTTTAATCAACAAAGCAATAACTTCCAATAACATTGTGATTAACACCATCTACAATCTTCATTAATGGTTAGGAGTACTATATATGTTCAAAACAAATGGTAACAATTTAAAAGCTTCGAGTGTCATAAGATACTTAACACAATGACACCTGAAATGACTTGGTCTAACCTTATCACAAGCAATGTAGGAACCAGCTTGGCGTCGACAATCTTCCTTTGTTAAAGCTGAACAATATTCCTTCACCTGGGAACCACCTTTGCTTTTGAACTGAAATACAATTTAAATAAAAAGGCATCAATTAATATGAAAAAATACACTACAAAAGCTTTCGCAAAGAAACAAGAGACAAGAAAACATGTAAAGCAGAATAACAAACAAAATTCAAACAACAAAGATAAGAGGACCCATACAACTAAAAATGCAAAAAAAGACAAAGTTAGAGCAAAGAAGAAATGAATTTGGCACACCGCAATGGAAGTATAAATATGAAATAGTTGTGACTTGGAAAATTTCACTTATTTCCGTAATTGCATTGTACCAAAGATGCCTCTTTACCTCCACAAAGGTAGGTGTAAGGTCTGACTGCATCCTACCCTCACCAGACCCCTATGGTTATGTTGTTGCATTGTACCAAAGAATACAAAAAGTAATCAATTCATTATATCTATAGAAATTATCAAACAGAAAGTTCATTGAATGGGGAACAGAAAGTTGTGATGGATGAATTAAAAAAAGTGGGATTGTCCAATACCTTTGCAGCGACGGCAGATTCCTTCGCAGTGGGACGATGAATAAGGTCCAATAACTCCTCTCCGGTTTTTGATTTCTGCAATTCCTTAAAACTTTTCTTATTCAACATATTCTCTAAATCCTTCAGCTCATCTTCTTCTGACCTAGGTTTTAAAGCAATAGAATTTCCTCCTCCTATGGGCCCATTTGGCCCCATTGGTGGTCTATGCATGGGAGGTGGAACGCCAACACCTCTCGGCATCCCCATCATACCCACCATTCCTCTATGCCCTCCTCTTGGACCGCCCATATTGCCCGGAAACATAGCTGTCATCCCCTGCATTTGTGGATGCTCCCACATTTCACTCATTGACCTTCCCATTCCAAAAGATCCTCCATTATCATTCCCTCTTTTCACTATTTCCTGATTATTCCGATTTCCTCCACCACCACTTCCCTCATTCTGCTTACTTTCCGGCAATTCTTTCAATAGCCTAGTCCTATCAATATTCAACACCATAATCCTAGATTTCCCACTAACCACAAAATTCTCTAATTCTACACAACCATTATCCTCCGCCATCGATTTCAATGCCATTTCCACTGCCACTATCGCCCCCGACTCCCCTCCAAGCTCCCTAATCGCTGCCTTTTCAGCAGCCGTATGTGACTGATCATTCTCTAACTTCCTTAACAAAGTAGACGAATCAATAGCAGTAAACGGCACTCTCTCTAACAAACATACTGCAACCATCGCCCTTACAACCGACAAAGGTCCCCCACATTCATCAATTACCATTTTTTCCTTCTCACTACCACTTCTAGAAAGTTCTGAAACACGTTTACCAGAACTGGAATTGATCTTTGGTACGAGTAAATTAGGGTTATGGTTGGGGGCATTAGGGAGGGGGTTGGGTAAAGGGGTAAAGGGTTTGCCATTGAAGGATGAAATGGTCTTAAGAGAGAGGTCGAGTGAAGAGACAATGTCAGGAACTATGTTTTGTAGTGAGGCGATGAGTTCCAATTGAGCATTGTGTAGGGTTTGTATACGGGTTTCGTGTTGTTGCCGGAGCTCCTTCACGGCGGCGATTTCGTCGGTGCCGTCAGAGTGAGATTCCATCGTCGGTGTTTCTTGAATCTTAGCTGCAGATCGAGAGGTATATCAGTGGAGGAAGGGTTTTTGTGCGAGGGTTTTTATGTTGAACGAAAGAGAGATATGATATTGCTCCTCATACACCTCATTCAATTTGCTTATTACCGCGGTTCAAAATCGAATCGAAATTAATAATTCGAATTACAAAAAAGTTAATTAATTTATAAAAAATGAAATATTAGTTTAATGGTTTCGATAATGATTTTGATTTTTTTTTCTTATCGGATTATCGACGGTTAATCGTTTGAGATTTTTTTTTTTCAATGGGTTAATCGATTACCCAATAATAAATTAACAAATTACATTTATATCATTCGATATATAGAGTCCTTAGACTTAAGGTTTAGTTTCATACATATCTTTATTTTGCCGGTCTCAACTCTCGATTATTCTACAAGAGGACAATTTTAGCTTTTGAGCAAGATGCAGTCTGTCAACTCATGTGCATTGTTTATTTGGTTTGTCATCTTGTTTCTAAGTGATCTTTTTTGTGAAATCTTAACAGTTAAACCAATAATTGAACTGACAATGGTTAATAACCAATAAATCGATATCTTAATAGTTCTATAAGGATTGAACATATTTACAAATCAATAACCAAGTAAGTCAAATTGATAAACTTCAAAATCAAAACGAACTTATCGATACACAACCCTACTTTAAATACATTTCCGTTTCACTTATGATCAATTATATTGTACTAACTTAGTTTGTTTGATAGCTAATTAGAGTTATGCAGATATTTAGATGTTTGTATGGCCTTCAAGACAAAGCTATGGTGGAACTTAAGAACCTCCTCTTCTCTTTGGAGAGATAACATGAACGCTATGTACCTCGAGAATCAACACCCTGTAAAGACTCAATGGTCCTCTGGCAACTCTCAGAATTGAAAATTCATATGTGAAGCTAAGTCATTGGCGGAACAACACATTTATTGGAAGGTTGGAAGAGGAGAGGTCGATTTTTGGTTCGATAAATGGTCAGCTCTAGGACCCTTGTAGCTACTTTACCTCATCAACGAAAGGCATATATCTATCAAGCTAAACATTCTTCTTAGTAATGGTGAATGGAACTAGAATTTACTCCAAGTGGAGCTCCATAATGATCTGAAGAACAATATTGTCAACTTGGGGATTATTCTAAACGACCTCACAAATAACAAAGCTATCGGGAAAACACCAGTTCTGGCACATTCACTCTCCACTCTGCTTGGGATATTATTAGAAAGAAAAGAGATCACAACAATGCCACCAATAAGATCTGGAACATTAGCATCCCATTTAAAATGACTTTCCTTTCATGAAGAACTATTTATAATAGGCTGCCTACTGATGAGAAAGTGGCCAAGTTGGGCATCAATATTATCCCGGGATGTCATTGTTGCGCTGCAAGTAATGAGAACAACAACTTGGAAATAGTGAATCACCTATTCTGTCAGGTTGAACATGCTAGAAGAGTATGGTGTGAGATCGTTGGTCCACTAGGAGTGAGACTCACCCATAGCTCTCGTAAAATCAGCATTCTCAATTGATGGAATATTGTTACAAAGAACCTTATTGCTAATTTTATTATTCATGTTCTCCCAATAATTTGTTGGCAGATATGGAGAGCAAGATGCTCTAACAAATTTGATGCTATTAACCCTTTTGTATACATAACTAAAGCTAACATTCTTTTTACCATTGTGCAAATTACCAAGAAGAAATTTGGCAAAGCTAACATTAGAGTCTTGGAGAAATATACATTACATTCTGGATGCTAAAATTCACCACAGAATCACTACCATAGTTAAATGGATAAAACCTCCTAATATGTCTGTAAAACTCAACAGTGATAGTAGTTGCATTCAAGACCATTGTGGTGGAGGTGGTCTAATCAAAACTCATTGGGGAACCTCCTGTTTGCTTATTGCATCAACTTGGGACCTGGTACGAGCAACATCGCGGAAATGGATGCTCTTCTTTATGGCCTTAAATGGTGTGCTAATAGAGGCTTCTCTAAAGCCTAGATTGAAACAGACTCCATAATATTAACCAGATTTATTAAAAGAGAATGAGGTACCCGTCGTGGAAGATTAATGATATGGTTCAAGATGCTGGAAAATTAATCGAAGAGCATGATTAACATATCAGACATTGCTTTAGGGAGGCTAATAAACCTGTTGACAAGCTCGCCACCTTGAGTCATGACGTTGAAGAGTTTCATCTCTTCAACTCTTTTTCGGCGCTTCCTAAGCAAGTTAGAGGTCTCTACAATATGGATATATGAGATTTCCCAACCTTCAGAACTAAACCAAAGAGCCCTGCCAATATTATTTACGAGCCCTCCTGTTCAGTTATCTTTTGAGCTAATCTGTACACCCCCCACCCCCCCTTTCTTTGGTGATATTTGGTAGAACAGTCCTACACTGTTACATCCCTTAATCATGTCAAAGTTTGGGATGTCAAACTCAAAGCTGTACTTTTGCCCATGTCAATGATCAAAGTTGAAAATTTAAAAAAAAAAAGAGTTATGCAGATATTCATTTTTTATTTTATATAAAATAATATATAATTTTTTTTATAACTTATACATATATTAATTATGCATGTTCTTACTTTCTAAATTACAAACAATCAATTGTATTAATTTATACATGAATAATTTACCTCCTAACCAGTTAGCAAACATGATATTACTTAGTTAAGATTTAATACTGCAAAACTCAACTCCAAATCAACCACCAAATAACCCCTAATTACTCTCTTTTTTGGATAGAAACAGGGATATATATGTAACAGAACTAGTAGGTACAATATTAGCATCTATATTAGTAGCACAGATAGTGATAATACTAAGGTTTTCCAACATTGCTAGCTTAGTACATGTAGCTACTAATATTTATTTAGTCGATGACATTCCATCCTTGTCTGTTTTCAAAAAAGGCCTGACATTCACTGGAGTTGTTCCCACATAGATTGTTCATTAGATTAGTAATTAATATGCATCCTTCTTTTGCCAAGAAGTCATCTAGCTTGTTGCTTCGGCGGAAGTTAGGGCGGACCACTAGATTCTCCAACTTCCTTAATAGTAACCTACAAGAATCCACAATAGATTGATAATTAGGATGAGAGTGGTAAAGGAATTCAATGACCTTAGTGGAGTCAGTTTCCACTTCAATTGGAATCTTTTGTTTTTCAAGAGCAAGTTGTAGTCCTAGGAGTGTTTGAATTGACTTATTTTTAGTGACTTTTGACTTTTAAGTTTTTGGATAATATAAAAGCTGCTTAAAAGTACTTCTTTAAAGATGAAAAAGTACGGAAAAAAAAAGTCAAAATCCAAAAGTTGAGGTTTCCCTACTTATGACTTTTGACTTTTAACTTATAAGTCATTTAAAAGAAGTCAATTCAAACACCTCCTGGTTCGAGAGTCTGCACTTCTACCATTACATGGCTGAAAGCACAGGTTTTCCTACTATATATAACAATAACCCAACTACCTTGAGAATTTCTAATGACACCACCAATTCCACCTAAATGGTTTTGTTTTGTGAATGCACCGTCAATGTTCAGCTTGTAGCCATTGATGCTTGGAGGGAAACAATAGATTTTCTTCTTCAAAATGTTCATTTTTTCCTACATTTATAACGATTTATCCTGCTATAGTGGTCCAATCGGACCATCAATCTTGCTATGTGTCTCGGACCGACTACTTTTATTTTTCACTTGTAACACGACAGTGTCACGATCCAAAAATAGATGTGATGACACTTGTCTATTCCCACCAAGACGAGCCAGCATTAACCCAACAAAACGAAAGAAATGCGGAAAGATAAAGCAAGAACAGGATAAAAGCATAAAACTTATTCTTTCTATTAACACTCCAAAATCTGGTTGTCACATGTACAAGCCTCTAATACAAAAATGCATAAATGAAATAATTATATAGTCTCAATGTCTTTGTTTCCCAAATAGAACAAAGCATAACAGAAAGGAAAAGAGGGTCCGCCGGGATGATAAGCAACTACCTCTCAATAGTCCTTTGACAACCCTAAGAAAGTAGGAGAAGAAGGACGATCAGACAGTACCGGCTCGGAACCTGCATAAGTGTCGAATCAAAGAGTGGGTACCAACAATTTGGTACCCAAGAAGCAACCTAATAAACAAAGCAACTAGCTAGAAATCGAATACTCCTTTCATCCCAACTAATCCTCCTAAAACTACAACCTGCATAGAAATTAGCTCAACCTAGCAGTTCCACAATACACAATTCACAAGGCTCAATATTCACAATCCAAAATTCAGAAGTCCAACATGTATCAATTATGACAATCACAATTGTCAAGTACATCGATCACATTTAGCAAGTAGGTCAATCATAAGCATCAAAATGCATCAAAACTGTAACACCTCAGTCTTAGAACGGGTTAATTTTAGAAAGAACTAAAATGGAAAGAGCTAAATTGAGAATTTTGCAAGTTAGTCTTAAATTGTGAGTTTTGGGTCAACTTCAAACAGCCATAACTTTTAGTATAGGATGAGTTAGGTGGCCCATAAGGTATCAAAGGAAAGATCTTTGAGTCATCTTTCCAACGCCGCCAAGCTTACTAAATTTTGAGTTCGGATGAGGGAGATATGTCTGTTTGAGTTCAGCCTGTACAGTTAAGGCAGTTCATCCCTTTTAAGGAGGGGTAAATTGGTCTTTTCCCTACCCCATTAGTCTTAAGCATATTTTTCACCTAATTAGGGGTCAAAGCTGATTAGAATCAGATTACGCTAAATTCTAAAAATGTTCAAGAACCTAGGGATAAGTTCAAGAGGAGTAAATGGGAGGAAGCTTCAAGCGTTCATCAAATTTGAGGATTTTCGTCAAGGATTTGATTCCTTTGAGGTATGTAAGATTCCATAGTATTGGGTTTGTTCGCCCTCACACCAATCATGTAATATTTTACCCATGAATTCATTCTTGATTTTGAATTGTTGAGTTCTTGAAAGGTTCTTGAATTTAATTGGTAATGGAGTGTTGTTTTGAGTTCTTGAAGCGAGGGTTTGCGAATGAGTTGAATAAATTGATAGTTCCTTGTGTGGGTTTCGCTGAGATTTTTCTATTCTGCAATGAGTATGAGTTGAATCGAATTTGGGAGAGAAAGAAAAGATCGGGCAAAAATACGCGCCCAGGTCCGCGTCGTGGAGATGCTTTAAAATCCAGTCCCTAGAAAATTACCTCCCTCTCCGTGTCGCGGAGAGGATACGGACTCCACTCTTTCAAAAATTATTTCGCGACCAACTATTTTAATTCTTCTTTGCGTCGCACTCATGCTCCCCAGTCTGTGTCTTCGCTCGTTTCTTATTATCAACTATCTAAACCCCATCTAATCATTGAGAGACCCTACATCCTAATCATAATTCTTGAATTCACATTTCAAATTCAAGATTGAGTTGAGAGTAAAGTTTGAGGGAGTCCTTGGAGTCATTTTGAGAAGTCTTTTCCAAAGTTTTAAAACTTGTTTTAAGACTTGAGTATAAGAATGAGGAGAGTTGAGTTCATTTTCCAAAATGAATATAAGGGAACTAAGTATTCCCAAGAGTAAACACTTTTACACTTAAAGTGAGGGGAAAACCTTGATTTCCAAATGAGTTCATGAGGAGTTTTGAGCATTATCTCTTTTAAAAGAATCTTTTGAGTAATAATCTCAAAGTTTGAGGATGAGGAAATGTTTTTAAACATATGAGCATGAGTTATATTATTGAGTGTAGTATTGAGCACCGATATGAGAACGAGTTCAGACAACTCAAAGTCCTCATAAATCATGTATGCCAACGTGGGTAAAAAGGGTCATACTTTTTAGATGATTCCTTATTGCTTTTAAGCATAGCTTAGTGGATCCACTTAGTTGAGAATGTCTTATACTCCGGCAAGGTATACGACAGTTCTAGCAGCGTGGGCGAGATGTTGTATCATCACGTAACTCATAGTGATGGTTGTTGGTTAAAGAATCTCTCAAATAAGAGTAAAGAGTTATTATTGTATTTTTAAATACTTTAAGTTGTCATCTACTGTTCTAAAAAGCTTTCTTTATACTGTATATTTTATTGTTGCTTTATAATGAGTTGAGTATTGTTGAACTGAGTTGAGTATTTCTGAGTTTGATTATCCTTGAGTATCTTTGAGTTGAGTTGAGTTGAGATGAGGTAAGTATGTTCTTTCTTTCTATCAGATCAAGCTTATGTCTGTGCTTTAGAGTTCCCCTTGCATGCTCGTACATTCCATGTACTGACGCCATTTGGCCTACATCTTTCATGATGCAGATACAGGTAACCAGGGTCATCAATAGGCGCTCCGTTGATACCACTTGCAGTCCCAGAGTTTGATTGGTGAGCCTCCCTGCTTTTCGGAGGGCTCCACACTTTGCTTTCATTTTCAGTTTGTTAGGATGATCGGGGTCCTTTCCCGACATCCATCATAGTATTGTTAGAGGCTTCATAGACAGTAGAGTTTTGAGAAGTCTGTTTCATTTTCAATTGCTAATGTTCTAGACTTGAGTTGCCTCTTTTGGCCAGTTAAATGTCTTTTTAAAATATTCTGAGCTATTTATTTTGAGACTGTTTTGAGAAAACCATTTACTTTTGAGTTCTTGTGATGTTGAGAAAGTCTTCCGCTGAGTATTGAGCCAAGCCAAGGGTTCGCTTAGGAACCAACAATGATTCTCGAGTGCCAGTCGCGTCCAGGGTGTAGGCTCGGTGCGTGATAAAAATACAAGAATAAACTCTCACCGAAACTATTTTCCATCGGCTTTATGTCAAATTACTAGCCGGAACCATTTTCCATCGGATTTATATCAAATCACTAGTTAAAACTACTTCCCGTTGGTTTTATATCAATTCACTAGCCGAAAATGACCTCGGCATCACAAACACTTGCCGGAAATGACCTCGACATCATGGCACTTGCTGTTAATGACCTCCGCATCACAAACACTTGCCGAAAATGATTTTGGCATCATAACAATTGTCGAAAATGACCTCGACATCATAACCCTCACATGTATCATTACGATCTTCAACAATCAATGCACACAAGCAATATCACACCACATGGAAAAGACAACATTTCTTACAATTCAAACAATTCATCAATAAATCAAATAGGGTTCATCACAAGGCAATTCACAAGCATTATGATCAACACATAATCTTTCATTTAACCTCTTTTTATTCATTAAGCTTAATCAAGTGAAACAATGAATCCCTCACTCCATTTCCATTACACCCAACATACAAACAATGAAGGTAGTACACGAATCCTACTAGATAACAAGGTTTAGGAGATCACTTGCCTTAATGCGATCAATTAATCACTCCAAGAGCTGAGTCTTTCCCTTTCAATCAATGTCCAAAGCCACATAATTTATATAAATCAAGTATTCACTATTAATCTCCGAAAACAACAATACCCATATCAAATACTTTGAAAAATGGGCCAATCCACTCAAAACCTAATTTCAAAAGAAAGATTTGAATCCGAAACTTAATACTTGAAAAAGATACTTACGGCTTTAGGAACTCATGGGTGAAAATCATTTCGAAAAAGGAATCAAAATCAGTTCACAATCTCAATTTTCGTTTAGAACTTAAGTTCTTAAAAAACATTGTCATTTGTCAATCAAAATCCCAAAATTTGTTGTTAGAATCCATAAATAATCAAAGAGAAATGAAGTTTTAGGGTCATAAAAGCTTATCCAAATGATTTAGCACAAGAAAACCTTTCACAAATCGCCTCCAAGGGTTTTCCAAGCTCAAAAATAGAAAATGGGGCTTAAACCTCGAAAATGGCAGGCCAAAACCCCTTTCTGATATCGCAAAAACGACTTTGGTTTCGCAAAAGCGAACCCCGCAAAAACTCGCACTTCACTTTCGCGAATGGGCCTTCGCTTTCGCGAAGCTCGCGATCGCGAAGGTCTGGATTCCCATTCCCTTTCTCTTTCACGATCAGGGTCTCGCTGTCACGGCCTTCGCGAAAGCAAACCCTCTATCGCAATTGCGAGGGTAACAAATATCAGACCTCAGTAAAATCAGCCAACTCTCAAAACATCGAAAGGATCCTCGGGATTCGTTCGGAACCCCGTACACACAAGTCATATATGCAATTATAATCGATGTTCTGGACTCAATGGAACCTTTGAAACACCAATCTGAGGTATCCTTGACCCGACATTCATAAAAACCACAAGAAACTAACACAACGCCTAAAAAGACTAAAACAAGCTCGGGATCTCTCAAAAATCAACCAAGACCTCACCTAGAGCTAAAATCATCCCCCAAATTCAACAGAACTCTTAGAATTTCGATCCGAGCATTCGAACCCCGAATGTTGACCAAAGTCTATCCAAATACTAAATTCTCAACAATTTCCAACTTAGGACCTCAAATCCTTGAAAAAACTCCGAATCTGAAACCGACAACTCTCATAAATGATATTCCATATTTTGGGACTGATGGAATCAACGGAATTCCATTCCGACACTCGGAGCTCCAAAAGACACCAAAAAACTTTTTTTAACAATATAAACCTTTCAAACTCAAATCTTACCAAATTCTCAACTTTAAACTCAAAGTCCGAAACCAATTTTAAAAAACTCAATAAAAAACAATTCGAAGTCAGTATCGAGAGGGGAAAAATGATAAATTTATGAAACTTTCCAAAAATGACCGACCAAGTCATTACAGACAGGACGGGTCATTACAATTTTGTATCAATTCAAATAGTTGATGGGCATTTTAGGCCCTTCTCCATTTTAAATTTGGAAAACAACTTAGAAATTACTTTCTAACTCAATTTTACTTTTGAAGTTGTACGTAACTTCATTCAAACATGAATATTATTCCAAATATTATTTGCAAAAAGTTTAACTAAACAAAACTATATATTCCTAATAAAGTGAAAAATATTTGAAATGTGGCCAAACGCCTACTTTATTTCAAAAAAAGGCAATTAAGTTTAATTTTGTATTTGAATTTGAAGTCAAAATTAAAAGTTCTGACTCTTGAATCCAAACTATAACGTAAATGGTGACCACTAGTGGTGACCAAACAAATGGTGAATTTGGTCAAGCCTCTCAGTGCATGGCATATTGATTTTGTCACTAAAATAATTATTTGTACATGTAGTCAAATACAAATAATATCTTTGACCAGTAGCGTATGCTAAAAATCCCTAAAGAAGAGAACAGATAAACAAATTAGAGGGGAGAATTTAGAAAGAAAGAGCAAATTTATGGCACATATATACGTGATGACACTCGAAAATACAAATACACGTGGTTTAATTTTATTAAAAGTGGGATGAAACGTTGACGCGTGTAAATGACCTCTAATTTGACCAGTAACATGTTTAGTCTCCATTCACAAACACGAAAAAAGAAGGATTCTTCTAAAGATTCATTATTGCTTTTTGTGGAACTTGTCTCTTCAGACCCTTTGAAAAATCTCTTGGATTTTATATCTTTGGAATCAGGTCTTGGTAATACTAATTCACGAGCTCTGCATCCCCGTAGAACCACCTTTTGGCAAAAAAACCCGGAATCACATACATTTTATATTGGTCAATCACTCAACTTATACAATATAAAGCTAAAACTACCTCATCGTTGTCTTCAAAACAATTTATTAGGTGAAATACACAACTAGGTTGAACATCAAACCATCTAACGGAATTAGCATCACCATATCGTGGCATTACTCCAATTCGCGCATATCCATCTTTATCAATCTATAAACCAAAAGACAGAGCAAATTATATATAATCAAAACGATTTCATTTGATTGCAACATCATTAATGGAAAAGATAAAATAAAGTACTCACGAGTCGATTTATGTCAATAGTTAGAGGAAAATCCATGATCACGTTGTACCTATATATGGATAGTCAGATATTACAGAATTAGGTTGAAACATTCCGAACTTGAAAGGAAAGAAAAGGAAAGGAAAAAGGGGATCGAAATTACATTTCTGTAACTCCCATGTCGTGGCATAGGCTGCACCTATTTGAAATTGAGATCCACCTTGTGAACCATTTTCTCTCCATCAGCTGAAAGTAAGAACTAACAAATTATTCGCGAGCTAAATATATTTATGCACCAGTTTAGGAGATACTAGAAAGTGACAATACCTGAAATGACTCCTAGCTCAAAGTATGGTTTTCTTGGATATATTCCCATTATAACAAGTTCACTAGTTCCAGGGGCTTTCTGTGGATAAAATACACAATATTAGACTTTTTTTTAGAACATAATTACCTTTGGATGACTTGTGAATGGTCGATTCCAAGGGAATATATGTCTATCTCTTGAGGCAAATGATTTTCAGCAATAGAGTAGTATTTCTTTGAGTGCTCAAAAAATATTTGTATTGCTTAGATATTTGTTTACCATGCCAAATCTCAACTGCAAAGAAACAACAACGTTACTAAGATTCTTACCTTGTATATATCAACTTAATTTCTAGTTATTTGAATGTAAATAAGTTTCATACCACATTAGCCAATAAAATGGCAGGAGAATCAATGCCCTTCAATAGCGGGAAGAAAACCCGGTTTCTTTCTATGTATTTCCATCTTGAAAGTGTCCGTTTGGATGTGTTTGTTATTGTAGAAGATATTCCAAGTTCCTCTTCCTTTTTCTCAAAGCATGAAGCATTCCTTCTCCTTCAATCCATACATGGCTTGATTTCCCAAATATGGACTTGGTCGATTCCAGGTTGTAGATTTTTAGATAACATGAAAATACAAGCTACATGTAGCGTTATTTTTTAGTATTTATGAATTGAAGAGGAGGACAATTATATTGCTGACCATTTCTTATGTAAACACCCTCCGGAAAATCATCTGGAATTTTCCCTTCCACTGTAGTTACTACAACAGCTTCTCCAATTTCTTCCACTGGTGCAAAATTACTCTGTCAAAATTAATTAGTAGCTAATTTACATTAATTATTGAATCTTGTAGTAATTAATTAATTAATGGAAATCATGTACCTGAGATGGAAGTAATGGCTGATCAACAAATTCAAATACAAAGTCCACAAAGGCATCTAATAATTTGATAGAAGTGTCTTTCACACCTTTTGGAATGTCAGATACAATTGAAAAATGCACCAAATCCCTCGAAAATGGCTATTCATCAATTCAATACGAACCAGAAAACAGGAATTAGCAACAGACTAATTACGTCATCAATCCTAAATAGTGATGGATTATAACATCTATTAAGACTACGTCTTTGTATATAAATGATACAACTTATAAAGAAAGTAGTTTATTTGTTAATTAGTCTGTTACACAGTTAGTTAGTTAGTTTGGGAGGCAGAACCTCCATCCACGTAAGCCTTAGATGATTAGATATTTTGTCTTCTTTTACAAGCGGTATATATGTACTACAACTGCACTGAATACAAGCTAAGCTTTCCATTTCACAAAAGGATTCTCTCACTTCGTCTTCTCTGTCAACTATGGCGGAAGCTTCCATTGATGTTTATTGTATGTGTTCTTAGTTCCATATGGTATAATTGATTGATTCTAACATGGTATCCGAGCAGTTTCGATTCTGAGGTATAATTTTTTGTTGATTTCCTCAATTTCTTCTTCTTATTTGAGAAATTCAACCTCTGTATGTTTTTGAGCCATGGAGAATGGTGATACTTCCGATCGTACTAGAGATCCCCTCACTGTTCCCTTTCCAATTTCAATTGATTCCAATAATCCTTTGTATATGCATCCATCTGATAATCCCAGCGCGATGCTCGTACCTGTGCAATTCACTGGCGTTGGATATCGTTCATGGAGACGCAGTATTCTACGTTTGTTGTCCGTGAAGAACAAATTAGGTTTCATCACTGGTGAATTTCCCCGTCCTCAACCTGACCACCATACTTACAGGCAATGGCTGAGATGCGATGACATTGTCACCTCGTGGATTTTGAATTCGTTGTCTAAGGAGATAGCTGATAGCGTTGAGTATGTTGTGGATTCTGCTGAGCTTTGGAGAGAGCTGGAAGATAGATACGAACAGACAAATGGAGAGAAATTATACCAAATTCAACGAGAAATCAATGAATTGACTCAGGGATCTCTTGATATCACAAGTTACTATACGAAACTGAAGAAACTCTGGGAGGAACTTAGCACTTTGAGTGCCAAAACGCAATGCACCTGTAATTGCACCTGTGGAGCAAAAGAAGGTTTTCACATTGGAGAACAAGACAGGAGATTAGTACAATTCCTGATGGGATTAAATGAGATCTACACAGTAATTCGAGGTAGTATACTCATGATGAATCCATTATGTTCTATGGAACAAGCTTTTTCTCTTTTGGTTCAGGAAGAACAACAAAGGGAAATCAAACCTTCCAACCATCTTAGCCTAGACTCTACTGCTTTACATGCTGGAACTAGTAAAACCTCTAACTACAAAACAAATTACTCTCCAAATAATGTGAGAAATACTTCTTACCCTCAGTATAAGGATAGGTTCTGCAACTATTGTAAAAGGACTGGTCATCTAATGGAAAAATGTTATCAGCTTCATGGCTACCCATCTGGTCAGCCCACAAACAATCAAAACCCAAGCCCTAATAACCAAAGGACCCATAATCCAGCTAATAGGTCTAATGCAACTTGAGCACCTCCTATATTCAATCACACTTCTCCTGCTCCTGGATACAACAGAGGAAACGGCAACAGGACCATGGCCAATGCCAATTGTGCAGGAGACTTAATTGGTGGAAAGGAAACATCACCTGCACATCTTGAGGAAATGTACAACATGAATCTCACCAAAGAACAATATGATCATGTTCAGGGCTTGCTTCAGCATTTTCAAAAGGAGCATAATACTGAGGGATCCACCACAAACCAGAGTTTTGCCAATGGCACAACTGACTTTGCAGGTATCATAGTTTGTACTTCTTCTATAGATTTTGGTAAGTTGTTATGTGAATGTTTCAGGAACAAATCTGACTCATGGATATTGGATTCAGGAGCTTCAAACCATATGACTTTAAATTTTTCCCTTTTACAAAATGTCATTACTCTCCCCTATCCAATACTGGTAGCACTCCCAAATGGCTATAAAGTTAAAGTGACTAAAATTGGAAGTGTAATGTTAGGTCCTAAGATTAGCTTGGAAAAGGTTTTCTTTGTGCCATCTTTCAAATACAATTTGATTTCCATTAACACCCTGGCCATGGACTTAAACTGTGTTGTTAGCTTCACTAAATCTTCATGTTTCATGCAGGCCCCTTCAATAAAGAGGCCTCAGGTGATTGGTAGGACATAAGTTGGTCTATACTTCCTTTGTCCCAAGTGTCTGAAGACTTTGACTCTTCTCATTTGAAAGATGTTTCTTATAGTAGTATTTTTCCTTTGTGCAATACTTGTAAAAGAAAATGTACTTCTCATTTGTTGGACAAGCAAACCTCTTGTTTGAATGTTGACAATTTACCTAATGTTCCTTCTTTACATTCTGATGCTCCTATGCTTAATTCCACATATGCTCCTCCTAATTTTTCTTATGCATGTACTAGAGATGATGTTAATGTTGTGTGGCATAACAGATTAGGACATGTCCCTTTTGTCAAAATGAAGAGTATCCCCACTATCCCTGTAAAGTTCTCAACCAAACAGCCCTTCATGTGTTCTATTTGTCCAATGGCAAGGCAAGAAAGATTACCCTTTAGGCTAAGAACCACCCTAACCTCCCACATTTTTTAGCTATTACATATTGATTTATGGGGATCCTACCACACACCTACACATAACCATTTCAAATATTTCATCACAATTGTGGATGATTTTAGTAGATCCACCTGGACCTAACTCTTAAGCGCTAAAAGAAATGCTTTGCAAACCTTGAAGGCATTCATTGCCATGGTGGAAAATCAATTTCAAACCACCATCAAGAAGGTTAGAAAAGACAATGGTCTGTAGTTTGTCAACTCAGAAACAACTCAATTTTTTCAAACCAAAGGAATCTTACACCAGAAAACATGTCCTTACACACCACAACAAAATGGTGTAGTGGAAAGAAAACATAAACACTTACTTGAGACTGCCAGAGCTCTTTTGTTTCAATCCAAGTTGCCTGTCAAGTATTGGGGGGAATGCATTCTATGTGCTACATATATAATCAATAGGCTGCCATCCACTGTCGTGGATAATAAGTGCCCTCATGAAATTTTATACAGTAAGAAGCCCCTCTATTCTCATATGATAAGCTTTGGTTGTCTTTGTTATGCCACTGTCCCCATATCTCACATAACCAAATTTGATCCTAGAACAACTCCCCACATTTTTGTTGGTTATTCATTTGAGACAAAAGGATACAAGGTCCTTAATCTGTCCACACACAAAATACATGTATCTAGGGATGTTATTTTCTATGAAGCTATTTTTCCTTTTCATATGTCTTATATTTCCAATACACCATTTTCC
Organism: Solanum etuberosum; assembly: GCA_029582245.1. NCBI lineage: Eukaryota > Viridiplantae > Streptophyta > Magnoliopsida > Solanales > Solanaceae > Solanum > Solanum etuberosum. Next base: position 90,435 of record JAJONR010000912.1, read on the forward strand.
CCACTCCAGCCACCTCCTTTTATTGATATTCTCAATGAGTCCACTCAGCATGGCACAATAATACCCCTAGCTAGTTCAAATGGTCCTGATGTTACATGTCATTTACCACCTAAGCCTATAGTTCATCTACCTTTACCACCCATTACCTTCATTCCAACACAATCTGACCCCATACTAACTGTTCACCCGAGTCACAATGAACCTAGAAGATCTACTAGAAGAATTAAAACCCCTTCTCATATGAATGACTATGTCCACTCCATCACACAACTTAAGTCCCCTGTTGTTGTACCTACTACCACTTCCCTCAATACCACTTCTCTTCAAGCCCTCTTTTCTAACCATCACCACTTAGCTCATAATGCTATAATTCCTACTAGTCAAGATCTTGTTGGAAATATTTGCATTGACAGGGAACCAAATTCCTACAAAGAAGTTGTTGTTGATCCTGCTTGGCAACTGGCCATGACATAAGAGTTTGATGCTCTACACTCTAACCAAACTTGGGAACTGGTCCCTTTACCTGCTGGGAAGAAAGCCATAGGCTGCAAATGGGTTTACAAAGTCAAACACAAGGCAAATGGTAGCATTGAGAGATTTAAAGCAAGACTAGTTGTTAAAGGGTATACCCAACATGCCAGCATTGATTAGATTGAAACTTTCTCTCCCGTGGTCAAGATGACCACAGTTAGAGCCTTACTTATCACAGTTGTAAAGCAAGGTTGGGATATGTATCAGTTAGACATCAACAATGCATTCCTCCATGGGGATTTACATGAAGAAGTGTACATGGACATCCCACCAGGTTTGGCAGTGTCATCTCCTTCTTTGGTGTGCAAGTTAAACAAGTCCCGCTATGGCCTCAAACAAGCTAGTAAGCAATGTTATGCTAAGCTCACTGAGGCCTTATATTCCAAGGGTTACACTCACTCTATGTATAACTATTCCCTATTCTACAAAAAGAAAGACAGCTCCACAGTTTATGTAGCAGTGTATGTTGATGATATAGTGCTCATAGGTACAGACACTATTGAAATAGCAGACTTAAAGGCCTATTTGTACAAAAGATTCAAGAATAAAGATTTGGGGCTCCTTCATTATTTTCTAGGCATGGAAGTACTGCACACTCAGCAGAGTATTGTCATCTCTCAAAGAAAATTTGTTCTTAACTTGTTGAAAGAGTATGATTGTATGCATCTCAGTTCCCTTAGTTCTCCTCTTGATCCCAATTCTAAACTGAGAGCAAAGGAAGGTGCTGCTCTTCAGGATGTTACTTATTATAGAAAATTAATTGGGAAGCTCAATTTTCTCACTAACACTAGGCTGGATATTGCCTTTAGTGTACAACATCTGAGCCAATTCATGCAGGACCCCAGAGAACCACATTTGCAAGCTGCCTACCACCTTCTTAGATACTTAAAGTCAGATCCTACTTTAGGATTGTTCCTATCTAAAGATGCAGACTTTACTGTTAGAGGTTATTGTGATTCAGACTGGGCATCGTGTCCTGATTCTAGGAAGTCTGTCAGTGAATATTTAGTGCTACTTAGAGGCAATCCAATAAGCTGAAAATCAAAGAAACAAAACACTATCTCCCTATCATCTGCAGAGGCCGAGTACAAATCCCTTAGAAAAGTGGTAGGAGAATTGGTTTGGCTGAGTCGACTACTTGATGAACTGAATGTCCCATTTCAAAAACCAATTTCAGTGTTTTGTGACAGTCAGTCTGCCCTACATATAGCCAGAAATCTTGTGTTTCATGAGAGGACCAAACATATCGAGGTTGATTGTCATTATGTCAAGAACATCCTTCAATAAGGGCTTATCTCACTGCACCATATTACTACACAAGATCAGTTAGCTGATATTTTGACTAAGGCCTTAACTGGAATCAAACACTCCTCTATTCTTGGCAAGTTGGCAGTGTTATCCCCACCATCAACTTGAGGGGGGATATTAAGACTACGTCTTTGTATATAAATGATACAACTTATAAAGAAAGTAGTTAATTTGTTAATTAGTCTGTTACACAGTTAGTTAGTTAGTTTGGGAGGCTGAACCTCCATCCACGTAAGCCTTAGATGATTAGATATTTTATCTTCTTTTACAACCTATATATATGTACTACAACTGTACAGAATACAAGCTAAGTTTTTCATTTCACAAAATGATTCCCTCACTTCGTCTTCTCTGTCAACTATGGCAGAAGCTTCCATTGATGTTTACTGTGTGTGTTCTTAGTTTCATATGGTAGAATTGATTGATTCTAACATATTTGTTTGTATGTTTAGGAGTTTTAGATTTTTATTTTAAGGTTTGAATGAAAATTGGGGGGTTTAAGAGTGGAACTATATTCTCGCATTCCACAGATTGATCAAGCAATCAAAAAGTCACCAAATGCACATAGGATTTTTTCCCAGGAGTTAAATTCATTTTTTGTGTTCTTGAGATATGTATAAATTTTACTCTATTTTTTCATTAATTTTTTTAAAGATATAGTCTCTTTTACATTCTTTTTTCTCAATTTCCATCATTTTAATATTTTACTTCATTTTTCAAGTTGATTGGGATAGATTATGGATTTGAGTTGGGAACTAATGTGCTCAATGTTTATTGCCACTGCAAGTTGTTTAATAAAACATCTATAAGAAATTGGCTTCCTTGAAATGTTGTAAATTTTTTTAGCTATTTTGGGTAAAAGAGATGGTGTACTTGTTGCTCAGCTCCTTCTGAAGGGATGTAGTTATTCATTTCCATTCTTCTTCTTTTAATCTATTTATGTTCCTTAATTCTCAGGGCAAAACATCATTGAGATGTCATAGATACATCCAATTAATTTCTGAAAGTTTAATGGCTGATTTTTCTCGAATATTGATGATTTTAAAAGTTTAATAAAGATGAACTTGCATGACCATTTTGTTTCTTTTTAGATGTCTAAACTTATTCGTTCTCAATTACAACTTAACTTCATTCCTATGTAATTATCTTGGTAGTCTTTAGTATGTTTGAAATTCTATAATCTAAGTGTCACGGCGAATTCATACCCGTCACCGGTAGGACTATAAGGTAGTTGAGAACTCATCGATTGTGAACAATGTCATATATATAATTGGATATGATGTGCTTTGATGGTTTTGAAGTTATATGATCTCTCTTCATAATAATCTAGAAACATCATCTTTCTCAAAAAAAATGAAAAAAAATATTGAAAGAACAAATGCAAAAACGATCTTATTCCACTACTATTTCATCTTTTCAGCAACAGGATACTGCCATTATTGATGATGATGATTCTTCATGATTGATTATGGAGGATGATGCACTTTTATCATTCTTGTTGTTTAGCTTAAAACTCATGTACCTACTTCTATTACCTTTGTTTCCCATTTACAATATCTCTTTATTTGGTTCTATATATTTACCAGTTTTATCTTCAAACTATTTTTTGGAAGACCAATTAGGAGCTTTTGAATTCTATTTCTCATTGATTTTATATTTATTTATTTGTTCCAACAATTTGCAGGGATGAGAAGTCCTCATGAGGGTTTATTAAGGTGGGTATTCCGGCACTTTGTGCTAGAGAGACAAAAAATATTCTGAAAAATTATATTCTGAATCCATCAATCATACAGTAGAAAGCACATATTTATAGCTATACAATTGTAGGGTTAAAGTTCTATTCTAGGAAGGAGTATATATGGTTATAAAAGTATATTCTGTAAATCAGTCATATTCTAAGAAAGAATATATTTTCTGATTATTATACAATTATAGCTTTTCCTAACATCCCCCCTCAAATTGATACCAGTGATCACAAAGTAGCAATTTGGAGATAAGATATTGATGACGTGCTCGTGTCATCGCCTTTGTAAACAAATCAGCAACTTGATCATGAGAAGGAATGTGTTGTAGAGTGATGAGACGATCGATAACCAATTCTCGAATGTAATGGCAGTCCACCTCTATTTGCTTTGTGTTTTCGTGTTGTACTGGGTTTGTGGCTATTTTAATCGCACTAGTGTTATCAACATGTAGCACTGTAGGAGATGTAATAGCAACACTGAGCTCAGATAAAAGCCGTCGTAGCCAAAAAAATTCCGAACTTGTTGCCGACATAGCACGATACTCAGCCTCTGTAGATGATTTAGATGTACAGGATTGTTTCTTACATTTCCAAGATATCAAGGATGTGCCAAGAAACATGCACCAACCAGTAACAGAGCGATGAAAATTAGGACAACCAGCCCAATCTGCGTCAGTATAACCTTCAAGATGTATAGAAGAATCAGAACGGAAAAGAACACATTGACTCATAGAACCACGAACATATCGAATGAGACGAAGTAATGCAGTGTGATGTATACGGTAAGGATTAACCACAAACTGACTTAGAACTTGTAATGCATATGAGATGTCTGGCCTAGTCATAGTGAGATAAACTAAGGATCCCACCAATTGCCGATACAATGTTGGATCATTGAATAGTTCTCCATCAACCTCCTTGTACTTTGTATTAATCTCCATTGGGGTGTACACAACCTTGTCATCAGTAAGACCAGCCCTTGCAACAAGATCACGAGCATACTTTTGTTGTGTAAGCATGATCCCAGTAGGCAAGTATAGAACCTCAAGTCTAAGAAAGTATGTTAGTCGTCCCAAGTCCTTCATCTTAAATGAGGTATGCAAGAATTCTTTCAACTTAGTAATATTCTCTGGATCATTTCCTGTGATAATGATATCATCAACATAGATGAGAAGTATTGTGATACCTACTAAAGAAGTACGAAGAAACAAAGAATGGTCTGAAGAACTCTGAGAGAAGCCCGCAGTTTGAATCGTGGATCGAAATTTGTCAAACCAAGATCGGGGAGCCTGTTTTAAGCCATAAAGAGATTTTCGAAGACGACAAACTGCATTTGGTCTTGGCAGAACACACCCAGGTGGTGGTTTCATAAACACCACTTCTTCCAGATCGCCATGGAGAAATGTGTTTTTCACATCCATCTGATGTAAGGTCCAACCTTTCATTGAAGACACAGCCAATAATGTCTGTACCGTTGTCATCTTAGCAACAGGTGCAAAAGTCTCCTCATAATCTACCCCATACTCCTGTTTGTACCCTTGAGCAACTAATCGAGCTTTGTAGCGATCAATTGTACCATCCTCTTTAAGTTTAATGGAATACACCCACTTACTTCCAATGAGAACTCCAACTATTGGTTTATCAACAAATTCCCAAGTAGAATTTTCATTCAATGCACGAAGCTCTTCTGACATTGCCTCTTTCCAACAAGTTTGTGTAGAAGCCTGAGAGTAAGATTTAGGTACATAAACAGAATGTAGTGTGGTATGCATGGCATAAGACTTACCAAATTTCCCTGGAGAGTAACCGAGTCGTTCAGGAGCATGGCGATATGTCCGACTAGATCGGCGTCGGAGAGTAACTAGATGAGACGATTCCTCTTCGGAAGATGAGGATGCGTATGTAGAGTCAATAACAGGAGAACATGACGGCTAGAGATCATCATAATCATAGTTCATGGGCTGCTCCGGAGGATCAGTAGCTACCACATCATCATCAAACTTGTACAGAAAGGAAACAGATTCTGAAGCATGTTTAGAATTGTGTTTGTAAGAAAATTGACCTTAAAAAAAATAACATGTCTAGATACACGAAGCTGGCGACGAGATGCATCATAACATAGATACCCATTTTGTGTGTCACTGTAGCCCACAAAAATACATTGTGCTGCCTTAGCTGAAAGCTTTTGTGGTTCATGTGCTGGAAGATGGACAAAGCAAACACAACCAAAAATTCGCAAGTGAGAATAATCAGGCTTCTTATGAAATAATTTGAAGTACGGTGTCTCATTAGCAATGACTTGGGAAGTTTGTCTATTAATCAAATATACAGAAGTATGTACTGCTTCAGGCCAGAAACTCTTAGGCATATTAGAAGTGCCCAACAAAGCCAATGTAGTTTCCAAAACATGTTGATTCTTCCTTTCTACGACTCCATTTTGTTCCGGAGTATGAGGACAAGTGCGTTGAGAAATAATTCTTTTGTTTTTTAAAAACTCAACAAGATTAGTCTTAGTGTACTCTCCTCCAGAATCAGAACGAAATATTTTTATAGTTTTATGAAACTGTGTATACACATACTCAACAAAATTCATAATAAGAGTCGGAACCTGAAATTTATTTCGAATAAAAAATACCCATGTGTATCTAGATACATGATCAATAAATAACACAAAGTACTTATATCCCATCCTTGACAAAGTAGGAGAAGGACCCCAAACATCACTATGCACCAAATCAAACAGATCGTCATAAGAAGATGAACTGGATGGAAAAGGAAGCTTGTGACTTTTCGAACCGGCACAATTAGAACATGTCAAAGGGAGACTGGAATGAATGCCATGTGTTGTTGGAAGGCATGATTTGAGCATGTGTTGAAGTCGAGAGGAATGAGGATGACCCATCCTATTATGCCAAAGAGTGAGCAACTTATTTAAGCGAGTAACATTCGCGGCAGAAACTGAAAGAAAACAATGATGCAAATGATGATGAACCGACTCTAGAAAAAACATTCTGCCAATTCTACGCCCCTTGGCCATGGTCATCCCGGTTTTCAGATTTTGAACAACACAATCATTGGGTGAGAATTTTACAACACAATTCTGATCAACTAGCTGACCTACCGAAACCAAATTAGCCTTCAAATTAGGTACATAAAGAACGTTAGATAAATTTCAAACAGAACCAATACCCGAAGCAGGCAATGTATATCCATTTGCCGTATGAATAACATGTTTAGAAACATCATAACACAATGAAGAAAATTGGGACAGATCTCCGGTCATATGATTGGAAGCACCCGAATCTAGATGTCAAGTAGATTTAATAGAATTATTTGTACCTGAGGATGCCGAGAGTGCACTTGAGATGGCTCCGGGAAGGGCAACTGCTATAGAATCTCGAATCAGCCTTTCAAGATCATGTCCAGAAGGGAAGTAACCAGCCGATTCAGTGACATTTGTCTGGTATGCTTGGTGAGCAGGCCGTGAACGATTTGGACGACAATGATAGTCCGAAATATGATGGCCAGTAATCTTACAGTAAGCACAAAATTTTTTCTTCTTAGGACAATTGGCTGCTATGTGACCAAAGTCGTTGCATTCATAGCACTGGACATTTCTCTTAGTATTTCCTGATGAAGTACCGGCAGTTGATTTTTATGCAACTAATGCAACAGCGGGTAATGGCATCGACTCCATGGCCGCCTGAGTTCCAAGCCTGGTCTCTTCACATAAGACGGCTGCCAACACAACATCAAGAGCAGGTGTGACTTCTCTTTCAACAAACTGCCACGAATCGACTCGAATTCAGGCCGGAGTTTCATCAAGAACTGTACCATCCTTGTACTTTGTCGTTCTCCCAACACTTCCTTGAGCCCTGCCGTAGACATATTTTGCCCAGAAATTTGATCATGTTCTGACCAGAGCAGCTGCAAGCCAGCATAAAAGGAACGAACATTATTGTCCCCCTGTGTATATTCAGCAATGTTGCGCTCCACTTCAAACTCTCATGCTAGATTGCTTTGTTGGTAGACATTACGTAGGTGAAGCCACATCTCTGAAGCTTAACTAAGTGGTCTAAGTCCCATAGCGATGTCAGCATGTACCGAATTCAGCATCCAAGCGATTACCTTCGCATTATTCAAATTCCATCGATCCAACTCTTTTTCATTTGTTGGCAGACCAGCAGAACCATCTAACCACCCAAAAAGGCCCTTTCCTTGAACAAAAATTCCAAAGTGGAATTCCCATAGAGAAAAATTTGAACCATCCAATTTTGTGGAGAGCAAATCGTGCGAGGATGATTGTGAATTCATTGAGGAGACAAAATATAACAGAGAAAGAAAAAAAAAGGACAGATACAAAGAGACAAGAGGAACGCAGGAAGGTAACAAGGTACCTGTGTTGAGATAGCAAAGAGCACGGAAAAAATGTTAAACGATGGCTCTTGATACCATGCTAGAGAGACAAAAGATATTCTGAAAAATAGTATTCTCAATCCATCAATGATACAGTAGAAAGCACATATTTATAGCTATACAATTGTAGGATTAAAGTTCTATTCTAGGAAGGAGTATATATGGTTATAAAAGTATATTATGTAAATCAGTCATATTCTAAGAAAGAATATATTTTCTGATTACTATACAATTATAGTTTTTCCTAACACTTTGATGGCTCTTTAATTGCATCAGAATTATCAAAATCGGGTTCTTGAAATTGCTACTTTTGTCCTATTCTTTTGTAATTTTCATTTATGAAATGAATTAATTGCAACTATTCGAGCATAAAATTAGCAAACCGTAGAGATATGAATTTTAATATCAATGGTGTTATATATTATCATTTAGTTAAGGTAAACAAATTGATAAATTGGAATTTCACATTTTTGATGACTTTATAAACCATCAAGAGCACGGAGAGCTTATTTGATCATGCTCCAATTAGACATATTTTCTCTGGAATTGCACTATAAGAATATAAAACAAGCAATTAACGCAAGGATCACTAAATAAGGTCCAATTTACCCAGATTATAACCAAAATTATCAACCCAAGGCCAAACTCAAGATCCTAATATTCAACTAGGGCTTTTTCCACCATTAGCTTCAGGCTAAAACCCTTCCCCAACGATAATTACCCAAGATTCTAAGTTTTAAGAATCGAAAAATAGATTAGGGAAGTAATTATCTTACCTTTAGCGCTAGAATTCGTGGAAATCTGTCAAGAAACTGCTCTGGGTCGTCCCTTAGCTCTTAAGAACAAAGTTTTAGAGAAAATAACGATTTTGGAGTTTTTCTCCGATTTAAGTCACGACACAGCCAGCCCCGGCGGCTTGCACGGAGACAGAAACTCGGAATTTGAGTTCCAAGCTCCCATTTTGCAACACACCTTCAACCTTTGACGTTCTAAAACTACCCTTACACGCAAAGATCAGTTTCGGGAGTTCTACTCGCCCGAATTCAATTTCGTAAAGCCATACATGCTCCTTAACGTCTTGGCTATCCACTCATGTGATCAAACTCATAATTAAATCCCCCATCCATTACCATATTTCCCTAGACCTCAATTGACTCAAATTTCATCCAAGTCTGTCCTAGGCTAGAAATTTTCAAGTTACTACTCAGAAGTTTTCTGGCCCAAATTCCTTCCCCATTAGCTTTTCCATAACGACAGGAACAGGTCGTTACACTTGAGTATTGAGTTCCTAACCCTTTTGAGATTATATTCTTAATTAGGGGACTACTACATGTTACACATAAAAGTCCTTTAGTTGAGACGTTCATGCTCATAATTCCGCATGAACCTTATGAGTCGAGCATTCTTGAGATGAGTAGTATCATTGAGTCCTTGAGTTCTGGAGTTGTTGAGTTCAAAATATTGAGTTCTATATATGGTTATTGAAAATCTTGAATTGAGTCGTTCGCGTCCATATTTTGGCATGAACCCTCTTTGAGAAGTCTTTTACAATTATTTATAATTTGTTTTAAGACTTGAGTACTTGAGTATGAGGATGATGAGAGTTGAGTTTCATTTTTCAAAATGAATATATGGAAACTAAGTATTCTCAAGAGTAAATGTTTTTACATTTAAGATGAGAGGAAACTTTGATTTCCAAATGAGTTCATGAGGAGTTTTCGAGTATAATCTCTTTTAAGAGAAACCTTTTGAGTAATAATCTCAAAGTTTGAGGATGAGGAAATATTTTTTTAAGACATATGAGCATGAGTTATATTATTGGGAGTAGTATTGAGCACCGATATAGGGAGAGTTCAGACAACTCACAGCCCCCATAAACCATGTATGCCAACGTGGGTAGAAAGGGTCATACTTTTTAGATGATTCCTTATTATTTTTTAAGCATAGCTTAGTGGATCCACTTAGTTGAGGAGTTCTATACCTCGGCAAGGTATAAAAAAGTTTTAGCAGCGTGGGCGAGACGATGTATCATCACATAGCTCATAGTGATGGTTGTCGGTTAGAGAATCTCCCAAATAATAGTTATTATTATATTTTACATACAAATGAGTTGTTATTGTATTTTGAGAAAAGACATAAAGTAACACCTGAAGTTGTCCCAGATTTTCAAAAAGACACCTTAACTATGCGGACATCCTATTACTCTCCTAAACAATTTTGAACTTATATTATTACATCATTTTTCGACCAGTCCCACATTTTATAAAGCAAGTGTTATCATACACGATTCATCTACTTCATAATTAATAGGGGTAAAATGGTAAACTCACTATATCAATTATTGTTTTCTTAATAGGTGTGTCAATTCAAAAGTGGACAAGTAATTAGGGACAGAGGGAGTAAATGATAACTACCAATCATCTTGAAATCTAATGGATTTATCAAATTATTCGAAATGTAAAAAAATATCTAAATATAATTTTAAAACAGAAGAGAGTTAAACTAATAGTAGTAAAAAAAAGGGAGATAAAGTTGTGGTAAAAAGTGACATTGAAAGTGAGAAGCTTCAATGGAGATGACAATGAATTTTTGAAGAAGAAGTAAGAAAGAAAAAGAAAAAAATAATAAGGAAAAAAAGTTAAAATAATAAGAAAAACAAGAAAATATATTTTAAAGCAAAATACATGTAAAAATAAAATCATATTCATTTTTTTAGTTTGTTCACGCTCTTTAAGAGAGTGCATACACGCTCTATGCCAGGTGAACAAAAAATGATGTAATAATATCAGTTCAAGAATGTTTAGGGGGTAATAGGAAGCTTGCATAGTTAAGGTGTCTTTTTGAAAATTCGGGACAATTTCAGATGTCACTTTATGTTTTTTCTCTTGTATTTTTACATACAATTGAATTGTTATCTATTGTTTTACAGCTTTCCACATATTGCATTTTTTATTATTGCTTTATCCTTGAGTATCTTGAGTTGAGTATCCTATTCTAGAGGGGAGTTTGAGTTGAGTTGAGTGAGCTTGACAAGAGGTAAGTATGTTTCTTTTCTATCAGTTCAAACATTTTAATCTCTCATTTCTATTTCGTCTCTATAGTCGTTTGATTCATTCAGAAAGTTTGTTGTTATGGTGCAAGTTTCTGGCAATCCAAAAGAAGAAAGAGAAAATGCATTCTAAATTTGTCATCTTCTTATAATTACACACACCATGACAAGATGCATTCCACAATGCAATAATTTTGAATAATTCAAATTTGACAAGAAATGCATTTGTAGCAAGTTCGCCACCGTAAACAAAACAAACTATAGATAACTTATTTATATGATGTATTAGAGTATGAGTAGATGTTTTATGAATTTTATGAGTTTATGGAAGAAAATGATGAATAGTACTAATAAATTCAAGAGTTAATATTTTAAATTGAATTATGATAATTTATTTAGCAAATTATGTTGATCATGAAATTAAATTTGATATGACTAAACAAATTATTTTTTTATGTCACTCTATCTGCATGAGTTCTGGAGTTGCTAAAGGTGTCATGTTTTGACCATATAATTGCTGGTTATTGTATTTGAATTAATTTAGATTTATTGAAAAAATAAGAATAAATAAAAATGTTATTTATGTCATATTTGTTTAATAATAAATTAAGAAGGAGAAGAATCGTAATGGCTTCTCTTTTTTTTAAAAGAAAAATTGTTTATTTGTGAGATTTATATTTTACATGACATATAAAATAATTTATTTATCATGTCAATTTTTTTATTTTAATAATAAATGTAGTTGAGTGATTTTTGAAGATAAAAACTTTAAGTTGAGTGATTTATGTTATGATGTCACAAGAAAGAGTTGGAGGGAATTAAAAATCAAAGGGCTTCCTCAGAAAAGCTACATCAATGTCGAAAGTCGCGTCCCCTTGGGGTAATTTTGTTCGTATTCGCGAGTGCTTGTATGTGAAATATCTTGTTGATAACCTTTGAGGAAGTATTTTATTTTACAATAACATTATGCTCATCCATGTAGTAAAAGTTGCATCATAATAGATTACATTCCAAATATATTGCAAGTCTTTGAAGTGAATAATCCAACTCACTCACTGCAAATACTAAACTTTCGTTTATCGGAGCAGATATCCGTTAAAATTACTATGGCATGGGTGAAGTAATTTCCTAAAACCTTAACTGATGTAGCAAGAAAATTGGCTTCACTGATTGATTCCTCGTCCAAAACCAAAAGTAAATGATAACCAATAGAGTTGATGATGTGTTTAAACTTTAGGTATATATACTCTTTTTCTACTTCCTCAGCTTCACCGCTAAAGACTCATCCCATCACACTACTTTAAAAAAAACAGAGGAACCAATGAAATGACTCCACGATTATCTCCGATGCTGGTAAGTACTTCATCGTTACTAAGAACTAAACCAACATTCTCTACGTCATGTTCAGGACTCTCTTAAAAAATCTGTCAGGCTCTTTCTGAATCAATGTAACGGATTTACATTGTAACCAACACAATGTAAATAATCTTAGTGGACAGAGAGTTGATGTATAACAGCAAACTTTCGAGATCAATAAGATATAAGCAAGAGGAAACTGTCAAAACCAGATCATCCATATATAAAGGCGAAGCACAGAGGATCTCTGATATTTTAGTTCATAAACTCAAATTACACGTCATACCATCCATATAAAGAGGTGGTGCCACTATATCTAGTTTTTTAACTTATGAGAAAATTTTACATGGGAAAGAAAAAGATTAGTACTAATTTGAAGTTGGAGTCCTCTTTTAAAATAAACTGACCACAGAATGAAGAAGATTAGTGATTGATCTAGTAGTAGTTTTCTTTCAATAACGAGCCAAATTAGAAATATTGTGTTCTATTAAAGCTTTGTTTTTAACTAATTAAATGCCAAAGTGCATACAAAACAAACTAAAGTCTCTACATTACTAGTCTTTCTACATAACTATTAATCCCTTTGATATTGGTCTCCTCAGGAAACCCCTTGATTCCTGATTCCCTCCAGAACTTTGATAACACGAGCATAAAGCACCTGACTTTAAGTTAACGATCTTTGAGTCTCTCTCCATGATTCGTCTATGCCTAATGTGAAAATCCACTGTTTTAGGTACCATTCGCTAACATTATATCGTGTCAAAAGAACTTTGTACTTATTTTCTTCAGGCTCAAAACCTAACCAATAGTAAAGGATAGACCAATCATCATTTAGTTTGGGAAGATATCTTACGTCTCCTGTACTGGGGTTTTAAATTGCAGCAAGTTTCTCAATACAAAATAAACCGTTAACGCAACTGAAATTAGAACCTATAGGGATATAGAAGGGGAATTCATCAAAACTCTGAATTTGAAGCAGAGATTTTTCCATCTTCCTTTTGCTGATCAGCCGTGCAGTAAAATTTTCTTCCGTCCGAAAAGTATTGCGGGTCATAGAGTGAGATGTATGGATATCCCAAAAATATGATTTGGAAACAAGAGAATTAAGGAATTTGGTAACGCACTTGAAACACATTATTTGAATGACTATTTGATGGATTCATCTTCTTTTTTCTGTGTCCAAAAAAAAGTAGTACACGTTTTCTACTAGTATTAGGAGGAGAAAATTAGTAATACGTCTCTTTTTACTCTCAAACTTGCTGTTAGCTACTTTTAACATTTTTCACCAAAGCGGCAACAAAATTCCCCTAAATTTAAAATTTTGAATCCGTCTCTGACTATAAATTAAACTCCAATGGCTACATCATCTCCCCTCTAATCCCCGTTACAGGGCTTGGGACACGAGTAAAACATGGCTTTCACTGGGAAATTTTCATGACAGTAGTCAGTAGGAGGAGCATCTATGTAATGTCTATGTATTGGTCCATACAACACTTACAACAACTGGCTATGGGGATTTGCACCATGATTTACATCCTATTCGACCTCAGGTTGACTGCATATCTTATTGGAACCAGTAAGACTCATAAATTTAGGGATACTATTCAAGCTTTGCACAAAGGAATAAGCTGCCTGTTCGACTTGAAGAACAGATGCTACATCACTTGTGTTTGAGGTACAGAAAAGATTCGGAAGGTCTGCAGCAGCAAGAAACTCTTGAAACACGAGGTATCAAGTGACTTACTTTTCAACTGGTTTCTGAGATGAAGGCCGAGTATTTCCCTCCAAAAGAGGATGTCATTTTGCAAAATGAAGAACCTACAGATATGTACATTCTGATAACTGAAGCAATGGACCTTGTATCATACAGGAATGGAATGGATCAGGTAGTTGGCGAGTTAATATGGGGACTAGCTTTTTGTGGAGAAGTTGGTGTTCTTTGCTGTAAGCCTCAACTTTTTAATGTTCGAACCAAAAGAAAATCCCAACTGCTACGCTTGGATCATACTTCATTTTTCAACAATATCATTAAAGCAAATGTAGGAGACAGGACAATAATCATGAACAATCTCCTTCAGCATTTGAAAAACCCAATGATGACAGCAGTATAATTAGCAGATATAGAACATAGTCATGGGTCTTTCTGTAGTCCCCGATTTTTACTCTGTTGGAAATTCGAAGTTGAGCGAAGGCCTTTTCACGAGCTGGGCTCAAACCTGCGCTTTCCTGTCTAGGAGTGCATTCCAGAAATATAGTTGGAAATTAATCTGCCGACCAGTGCTTGAACTAAGATTGTTTCAAAAGAGAAAGGGAATGAGGCTGAAAAGACAAGTCGAGAGGGATGCGTGCTCAAACGAATAGAGTTCAAGCTAAATGTGAATCAATATAGGAAGAGAGAGGCTGGAACGAAGTAGCTCGCCTAAAAGAAAAGGAACAAAGCACTCGGCTGAGATTGTTGGAAAAGAGAGGCACTTGCTAACGAGCAGGCAGGAATTGTTAAGATCGTATGAGATGTTGAGTATCACTACTTAAATCTTTAGTTTAAACTCTTATTGATTTTCTGGAAGAATCTCAAAAGTACATAGTGATGGTAGCATTGGTTAGCTTCATTTATGCGAAATTAAGAACCAAGTTGTCATCCCTGAAACTTGTATCAATTTTAGTCAAGTATTTGAAGGAAAACACTCTCACTATAATATTACTAGTGTCATTCTTCCTTCTCGACCATAATAATCGCAAAATTAAGCTCCATCACTACAACATGGGATGCATTTTTGGTGCTTCTTGTTTTATATAAACTGCATATATTTCCGATCAAAGTTAATTTCGGTATAAGTTGAGTCACTATTTGATATGTCTATAGCTCCTATAAAGCTTTAAAAGGATAAAAAAGATGTATTACTAATTTTCCCCCTTTTCTTTTTATTTGGAGAGGGAAAAAAGAGAGTCCTAAAATCATTAAACCTCAACACAAATCATCTGATAAATATACGCTCTATAATGGAAGGCTTTGCATATTCTCCATTGGATTACGTTAATGGTTTATCTTGCCTTTGGGAACTGTTACCCGTCCTGCTGCAATTTTCAATCCGAGTACAAGAGAAGTAAGATTTCTTCCCAAAATAAAGGAAGAATATTCTCTATGTAACTATTCATTAGGTTTTGAGCCCGAAGAAAAAGAAGTTCAAAGTCTTTTTTACAACATATGAAAGGTACAAACAAAGACACTTCGTTATCACTTTAGGCATAGACGAATCATGGAGAGAGACTAAAAGCATTTCCTTTGTTATTTCGTGTTTAAAGCCTAGTGTTTGCATTGATGGAGTTATCTATCTGTTTAATGATAGGGCTATCGCTGCAATTGATGTTAAATCCGAAACTTTTGCATTGTGGAATGCATCTCATCTGTCGATGTACTATTACGAGTTGATAGAGGTGAAGGGTAAATTAGAAGTCATAGATTACAAAAAATGGGTAAGTGGATATGTGGACTTGTGGATTTTAGAGCAGACTCCAATAAGAAAATGGGACAGACATATCATTCGCGTTCCTTCAACATGGAACAATATATTATGATTGCAATCATCTAACTATAATCTTCAAATCACATCATTATGCAAAGTTAGCAATGGCGATATTCTCTTCATTGTGAACTTAAATCCGAGTGTTTTATATTTGTGTTATGATATCACAAGAAAGAGTTGGAAGGAATTAAAAATCAAGGGGCTTCCTAAGGAGAGGTACATCAAAGGCATTTATAGTTATGTCGAAAGACTAGTTATGTAGAAATTAAGTCTCTTTCCATTTGAGAACAATCCAAGACTTGTTATACCAACCACGAAAAGTGAAAGTGTTGAATCTCTCACCATTCTATTTCTAAATTTCTAAATTGTGTGTTTATATCAATTTGCATTTCTGTTTGCTCTTAGTCTTTCATGTCATATAGCATCAATTAGTATCTCAATAACATGGACAAGATTTCTAGGACAAAAGTAACAAAAATGAGATATAGATATGTGTGTGGTAGATGTTATTTGCAATAATAAGAAATTTGAATGCTGGAAAAAAGAGGGTGCATTTTTCTTAAGCTGGAAATTAGATCATTCAAACCTCTGTGGATAGAGTTAACTGTCACCTATGCTGGTGGGAGTAACAAGTTGAGGTATGGACAAGTAAGTTGGCCCGGACGCCACAATTATCTTATCAACCTTCATTTCTTTTGATGAGAGCATGGCGATTTTTAACATTAATATTGATCGTCTGAAGTTCAATTTTGTACTTTTAGCTTGGTTTTGCACACTTCATGTGGATTAATTGAAGAATCAACATATATACTTAAGATTTTAATCACTTCACTACATGAAACAGTCTTCTATCAACTCTGGAAGCAACCAACAGTAATATGAAGATGAGGGTACCTTATATAATGTTATATCGTCATATATACCATTGCTGATTTTTCCTGAACTGAGTTAGAACATGGTATATATTCTCAAAGGCAGTATATATCTCATCTCTACCCTTAAATACATATAAAAATTAATGTGTAGTACGTAAACCACATGTACAAATTTAGTGAAGAAGATAGATATATTATATACTTCTTTCTGGACACGTGAGTTGCTAGGGCCTATCCTCATGTCAATTGTTGATTCTTCCTGAGCTGAGCCATTCTTGCTTGTTCAGTAAAATTTCGGTTTTTGATAGGAGTAGGTACTTGCTAGGGCAGAGCACAGTAAGAAGAGGGTATATGTTCTCAAAGATAAAACCTATCAGTGAAGCTGAGCACGCCTGAAAAGCTTGAAGTTTCGTTGATCAAGTGAAGAGTATCGGAAAACCTAGGCTTCAGGGCTTAAGTTAAACGATCCATAGCATTCGTTGCTGCCTGCTATTAAGCATTTGTTCATAGACAAAACAAAATACTTAAAACATTTGTCCGACTCCTCTAGCCAACTGAAACTCCTTTTTTTGTTTCATTTACTGATTTCTTGATTGCTCCAAGACTATCACAAAATAAACACCATTGAATTTCTTAAGAATTTGTGCTTCAAGGGAAATCAGTACTTATGTTTCAATTTTCCTTAGCAACAACGCATTTAATAGACCATCATTCTTTGCCCAGAAAATATAATTTGGATTTGACTCAACTTTTTCGTCTCCTATACTGCCTAGCTGCATTCGATAAAAAAATGTGTCATGTCTAAACGCTGAATCAATGGCTCCATTTGAGATCGTCATAGCAGGTAACTGAATCAACTTTATTGTATATTTTCAACATACACATATTTATAGCTTTAGCTCTGTAAGAATCTAAATTACTTATGTTTCAGTTGCAAGGTGGTCAATCCTTGATCTTTTCACAACGATTCTACTACACAAAATTTGTTAAAATTCGCATTTCCTAATGCATCGTCTCGTCTGATCATAGAACAGAAAAGTATAATTCAGAAAGTGAGGGCTTAATCCTAACCCTACGCCAATTTTGTGATCGTTCTGTTCAAAGGAGGGCTTTTTCCATCATTAATTCAAGTCAAAACCCTCTTCAAGAGTAACACCCTAGTTTCTAAGGCTTAAGAATCAAAGTTCAAGTTAGGGAAGTGATTTAACTTATCTTTACCGAAGAAATTGGTGGAAAACTCAGGAAAATTGCCCTAAATCGCCCTTCCTTTCTCCAAGATCAAAGTTGCAGAATAATGGGAGGTTTTGGGACTTTTCTGCACAAAAATCTGACTAACCCCGCTATAGCGGCTTGCACGGAACAGAAACTCAAAACTCTCTCCAAAAGTCCTCATTTCGCAACACACCTTCAAACCGTGACGTTTCAAACCAACTCTTTCACGCCAAGTCCGATATCGGAAGTTCTACTCACCCGAATTCACTTCCAAAAGGCTCTATGCAGTCTATTTCCAAATGACCTGCACCTCACTCAAATTTCCCCTAAGACTTACCTAGCCTCAAATTTTCAAGCCACTATCCAAAAAAAAATCTGATCCGAATTTTTCACCATTGGTCTATCCATAACGACCAGAAAGGATTGTTACATTTACTCTACCGCTTGGTTATACCATTCCTTTCGGTCCTCTTCTGTCATTAAAATTTATAATTCAAACGCACTCTTAAATAACTTGTAAATAAGTTGCAAATGAGAAATTTATTTCCCCGCCTTTGTATAGGAAGCTCGGTACATATTCAAGTTCTAGTTAAGTAATGAATACTTTAGATAATCATTAAATAGGTTATTTATTTTCTTTCTTTTAAGTGGGTTTGTACATATTCCAAACAACCATATATACTTACTATACTATATACTATATATATTATGTTTTCCCTTAATATTTTTAGTCTTGAGGCTTTAGGTAGTGGTGGGTCGATGTGCTTATTTGATTATTAGCTACCATCTTTAAGATTTGAGATGTATTTTTTTTTTCTTCTTTAAATATGCTATTTTCATTTTCTCCTCATACTAGATTCAAATATATTATATATAAAAGAACCTTGAGTTGAAGTTGATATAACAACTTTAATATTAAAGCAAACAAATTACATATACAGTAGGTGAAGTTTGGAGACTTATGAGTGAATATGTCATTACGTTGGAAATTTAATAAATGACATATTTAAGACTGAATATACTAGTCTTTAACAATACTTTCTAGTTTTTTTAATTAATAACATTAGAGTTTTAACAATACCTAACAAATAATAAATTAATTAAAAATAAATAAATGTAAATGAATTAAAATAATTCTTAATCAATTAAATAACAATATATTTCCCTTAAATATAGTGTTTTATAAATGGCAACATATATCAATCTTTGATTTTCTCCATTTAGTTAGATATTATTTTGGTTGTTATTATCCTAATTAATAGTATCAATCTCCTATTTTAGTTTCTCTACCTCCTTCATTCTACGATTTTTTTTATTGTTTTGAAAATTGATATCACTTTTTGTTTTTTATTATTATTATTTGAAAAACATTTTTTTAAAATTAGTATTCTTATTTCTTAAATCTGTTTTATTTTTTAAATCACTCCTAAATATTCTCACACAATTTTCCCCCTTAATATGCCCACAATATTAATTATTATTTAACTTTTTCATACACATTTTTTTTCTTTTTCTTCCCTATTTATCTTCAATATAAATTTTATGCTTTCATCCATGATTTTAAATTTATTTTTATATAAATTTTTTAAAAGTAACATAATTTTTTCCTCTTTTTTTTTTTTTTCCAGTATGAAATATGGTAACAGACATTCAATCTTGATTCAATAGGGAGATAGATAATATGAAATCTTAATTAAAATTGGTATCATAGTGTATGAAATTGGTATACAAATCGATATCACCTAAATTGAATATCACAGTTCATAGATATCAGTTTGTATACCTATTTCATACACTAAAATAGTTGTTGACATAAAATTTGGTAATCACCAGTTTTCATACCAATTTTCACAGATATTATATACATTCTATACATATATTACATACATGAAACTAGGGGTGTTCGTGGTTCGGTTTGGATCGGTTATTAGTTAAAACCAAACCAAACTAGTTGATTTTTTTAATTTTTAAAGCCAAACGAAAAAAAATAACCGTCGGTTTGGTTATTGACGGTTTGGTTCAGTTTTTCTGGTTTTTTCGATTTGAAAGTAATAACTTTTTGAGAACATACGTATCTTGATAGACACAAACACCTAGTACATGAACAATCCACAGAAAAGCTATTGTTGGTTCAATTAAGCAATTAAGCAATACTAGAGTTATCATTACACGAACAAAGTGATTCAATTAGAAAGTGTGTCTATCTTATGAAATGTATGGTAGGTAAAGACTAAAGTAATAAATTTTGATGGACTTGGACTTAGGATTGTAACTATTGGGCTAAATTTTAAGTGTTTGGCTTGAGAAAATGGTAAAGTTAAACTTAAGTTACTTCAAATTTAACAAAATATTTATATTTTATTCATGAATAATATATAAATAATTATAAAATTTATATATCTAATTTATCGGTTCGGTTTGGTTATTTTTGCAGTTGTTTTTTAGTAAAACCAAAACCAAACCAAATGGTATCGGTTTTCAAAATTTAAAAACCAAACATAACCAAATCAAACCAAATATCAGTTTTTTTAATCGGTTTGATTCGAATTGCGGTTCGATTTGATTTTTTAACCATAACCATGAACAACCCTACGTGAAACCACATTATAAACCAAATTCATTCATTATATAATCTAAAGTATATCCCCTAAATTGAACATTATAATCTATAAATATTATTTATACCAATTATATACGATCCACTATATAAAAAAAAAATTGACTTGACAAATAATAGGCTCTTTTAGTTTCCGTGGTCCACCAAATTCGCTCTTCGCTTAAGAATTTCTTCAAATCTTCAAAAACATTCATATTGGTGTACAAGACCAGTGAGTATATGTCTTTCTAGTCTGAAATATATGTATGTATATATATATATATGAAGAAATTTTATTGAATATGATGATATGGTGAAGAGTATTGTTAATGACGAGGAAAGAGAAGAACTACTATTGGTTGTGAGATATGGGAGGTGGGGAAAGGTGTGCAATGTAAAATTAGATCCATTAAAGATAGTAATGGATTATTACAAAAGGAAGACACAACTTCTTTTCTTTCTTGCACACATTTTTCTCTTTTTTATTTATTAGGCCAGCATTTAATAATTTCCTAATAAATTAAAATTTGTAATCTTATAAATTAATACAAATCTGTTAAGACCTGTAATTGAAATTTATTAGTAGTAATTATAAAATAGCAGATTTAAAGATTGTAATATTAACTCTTAATTAAATATGTGGTTTTTTCTTATACAAATAATTTGTATAAAGTATTGTGAGTGATAATATATCAGAAAAATATACAACCAAAACTCAAACAATATATAGAACCAAACACCAATTATGAAAGTTTGTATATACACAATACGTACATGTAACGACCTGTTCCCGTCGTTATAAAAAAGCCAATAGGGAAAGAATTGGGCCAGAAAAACTTTTGGGTAGTAACTTGGAAATTCCTAGCCTAGTCCAGATTTAGACGAAATCTGAGTCAGGGAGGTCAAGGGAAATCTGGTAATGAATAAGAGAGTTAATTATGAATTCAATCACATGAGTAGATATCCAAGACGTTAAGGAGCCCGTGCGACTTTACGGAATCAAATTCGGGCGAATAGAACTCCTGAAACTGATCTTAGCGTGAACGGGTAGTTTTTGAACGTCAAGGGTAGAATGTGTGTTGTGAAATGGGAGTTTGGAACTCAAATTCTGACTCTCTGTCTCCGTGCAAGCCGCCAGGGCGGGACTAATCCCGCTAAGGCGGAGCCGCTATGGCAGGTTGGGTTTTGCTGTGGCGGGCCAGTCGCGACTTAAGTTGGGAAAAAATTCCACTTTCGTTATTTTTCATCAAACATCCTTCTTAAGAGCTAGGAGACGACCCATGGCGATTTCTTGACAGTTTTCCACGACTTTTGGTGCTAAAGGTAAGGATTTTACTCCCCTAATCCGTATTTCGATCCGTAGAACTTAGATTCTTGGGTAATTATCGTTGGGGGAAGGTTTTGGTCTGAAGTTGATGGTGGGAAAAATCCCTAGCTGCACCTTAGGATCATGGGTTTGGTCTTAGGTTATTGGGTTTGTTATAATCCGGGTAAATTAGACCTTAATTATTGATCCTTGCATTAAATTATTCATTTGTAGACCAAGAACAAGCGGAAAGAATCCGGAAAGGGAAGGCTCAAGTGTCTTAGGAGGATTCAAGCTTGATTTCGAGGTAGGTGATGGTTTGATTTCATGTTTGTGTGATATATGTCGGTAATTGCTTCATTGTAATGCATGCATGTATGTGAATGAGTCACTATTGATCAAACCTAATGAAATGAGTATGAATGAACAATTGTATGCCATGAATCAACACTTGATTGTATGATTATGAGTATGTACATTATGAGTGTGAATGTGATTGTGGTTGTGTTGATTGGATCGGGTGTCACGTTCCGACACATACATTGAATCGGGTGTCATATTCCGACACATACATTGGATCGGATGTCACGTCCCGACACACTAACAGTTTGAGCGTGGGTTCCATGAGAGGACCATTGTACTGTTGTATCTACCTGTTATTGAGAATGTGAAATTATACATGGCTCCTGAATTGATAACTGGTTTATATATATATATATATTCTGTATATGTGTGTGTTTATTGTGTTGTGATTGATGGTATATGTTTTGCTTACTGGAATAGCCGCGTGATCCTATCAGTACACTGTGGGTGTGTACTGATACTGCACTTGCTCGTTCTTTGTTGAGTACAGGGCATCTTCAGGCGGCTACTAACAGACCTCAGCTAGGTGACTATTGAGCGTGATCGAATTCAAGGGTGAGTCAGTTCTTTCAGGCTGTCATGGATCTCTCTTGTTTAAGTCCACTCTTTTCGGACTCAGACTATTTGTTTAGGGTGTCTTGTTTAGTTTTCGGGGCTGCGCCCCCTTTCTTAGACTTGTTAGTTAATCAGAGTTTGGTACAATGACTTTCAGTTTCTAGGGGTGTTTTCCGCAAATGTTTTAGTAGTTGTTTTGTTAAACTTTCGGAGTTTATGGGAACTCCATATTTCCTTAGACATTTAAAACTGCTTACGTATCTTTAAATGCTTAGTTTTTGGTTAAGTTGCTTAGTCGGGTTGTAGTAATGGTTCTCCCACCGGAGGGTTAGTGTGAGTGTCAATCACGACGGTCTGGATCGTGACAGTACATACATGTATAGTATAATAACAAAACTATTAATCCGTATATAAATACAAAAATAAAATACAAATTAATATATTTAAATAGGGATTATATAAATATCTCATTATAACCGATTTATAATCATACCAAACTATGACTGTATTAAATAATACACTAATAATATTTATAAATTTGTGTAATTTTTCCTTTTTTATTCGAGAAGCACGGACAAATTACCATTGACCAATATCAAGAAAACAAGGTAATACTGCGGAGTTAGTTAGGTAACAAGAAAATGTGGAAAGATCAATATAAAAGGTTGTGGTGTAGTGATGAAACTGTTTTAACCTTAACTAGAGATCTCAAGTTTAAACTTTGGATATGAAAAATATCTTATTAGGAGTGTCACCCCCAAATAGGTCATATACAGTGCGCAATTCAAATTTAATCAAAATTTTAATATGAACTCCGGGGAGAAAAAAAAGAAAATGTGGAAAGGGGTGCTAAAAAGGAAGATGCCACTGCCACCTATCCAACCAAAGATAAGATACTCATGACAAATTGTGAGACCAAATCCCCACCCCCACCACCGACCCCTTCCTTTTCTTATTTTACCTTTGCCCGTGTGGAGTTTGATGAGTGGGCAGCGCTTTCACATCTAAACCCTAATTGAGAGCCCCATCATTTTATAATAATCACACCTCCATAACCAATAGTCAATCTTCAAAAAAAGTGATAAAAATTATTTATAATGATATCTTTTCGTAATAAATAATTGTTACTACTTTTGAATATTTCAAACTTAATTTTAAAATTTAGATTGAAACATTTTACTCCATGCATCCCCGCTTATAAGATTGAGACTCTGTTTTTAGACCGTTGTTTTGAATTAATTGACACTTATATTTGGAATTATTTTTAATTTTAATATTCACATTCTATATTTAATGATATAATATATCAAAGACCATAACATTTTGGTATATTTTATAAGTGTGTTCGCACATGTGATATGCACATTTATTAAGAATAACTGTCCATGAACGTGAAATTATAAATATAACTTTGTAAGTAATGTAATTTATTTCACAGTACATATCAAACCATCAAAGAAAATATAAACATTCATCTTGAACGGTTGAACTTTTAACAATTTAATTATTTTGAATAATAAAAATCACACCAAAAATTCATTTAATATGAAATAGAAGCTTGTGTACTCGAAATTGGGGCCACGTATGTATGAGGGTGCATTAAAATAATTCCGAATCAAATGAGTAGATAGATAGTCCGTGAAGTGAGAGGAAAAAAAAGAAAAAAGGTGTGATTCCAAAAAGGAAGAGGACAATGAATAGCGTACTATCAAAAGCATTTATGCGGCGGTTTCGAGGGTTACGTACCCAAATCTACAATTCTTTCTCTTATTATATAAATAAAACTAAAAATAGGGGAGAGGAAGAGAAGGGCGTGCTGTGTCAATGGAAGAAGAGAAAGAATCTCCCTACATTTCTTCTATCTTACCTGGATGGTTCTCTGAGATTAGCCCACTTTGGCCTGGTATGCTATGCATTTCTACATATATCATCAACTTTTATGTCTTTTAATCGAAACGAAAGTGGATATTGACGATTCATAGATTTCAGATTGAGACCTAGTTTTTGTTGTTTATGATTGAATTACTTGCTCTGCTTTTTGGAATAATCTCTGCAATTGTTTTTTTGGTGAGATTTTAGTAGATATGGTGTGCTTGCTGCTTATATGTTGGATCTATTTCTGCATCTAGATGGACACACCTTCTACTTGATAGTAGTAATTGAGAAACAAGTGCTCCCTGAATATGATAAATTTTTGGTTTTATTGTGTTTAGGTTTATGATTTTCTACTTTTGTGTGCATTGCCAAAACAACACATCTTTTTTTGGTGCTTTTCTGTAACCTGTAAAACGAATGTTTTGGCTTTGCGAATTCAAATAAACTCAACTCAACTGTGTCTAGCTTCCAAACGAGACGAGTGGTCATCTGTTATATTAATTAAATATATGTATTCAGTCCACTCTACTTGTAGTGTTCAAAGTATAGATCATTATGGAGTATTTTTACCTGACCGTTAACTTAATGCAATGGTGAGATTCAAATCAACTATGTTTTGCGAATCTCACATAGGTGGAGTTGTTTTCACTCTGGAGATTACTAACATATTTTTTCTCTATGGCGAATTTTAACAGTTGTCGTTTCTCTCTAATATGTGGAAGATTTTGAAATTTCTATTTTTATTAACACTTTTTGAATTCTAAGCTTCAGAATCATAACATATTGGATCGGTATATGTGTGGACCTGCATTGTTAGTCAGTTGTAGTGATGAGTTTCTTAACCTTCTTATGATTTCCATAATTATGGGACAAATTAGTTTTGAAGTTGGAAATTTATATGCACAGGGGAAGCACACTCATTGAAGGTTGAAAAGATATTATTTCAGGGGAAGTCAGATTACCAAAATGTCATGGTTTTTCAGGTAATTCCATGATGCATATCATGCTTTGAGTTTGCTCCTCTCACTATTTGATGGAATGGGCGCTCTTTAATTTGATGCTCATTACATAAGTTTATTTCTGCTGCAGTCATCAACTTATGGGAAAGTGCTTATTTTGGATGGTGTGATACAACTCACAGAGCGGGATGAATGTGCTTACCAAGAAATGATCACTCATCTCCCGCTTTGCTCAATTCCAAACCCTAGAAAGGTCCATTACTCAATAGTGAAATTTAACATCTCAGTATGAAATATAAATCTTGGAGATTATGTAATTTTGATGTTTATGTAATGTCAATCTTGTATTCTTTTGGCACTTTGCTAGTTTCCATTGACAATGGCACAAACTCAAAATAAAAGAAGATATATCCCCGTCTGCTTCTTACTTTGTAAATAAGAAGTATAATGCTTGTGGTCAGTTCTCACTAGTCATATTTTGCAAAGAACATATATAGGTAATTAGCACCTCTCTCGAACCCAAACTTCTTTCCTCTTATACTTGCTACATGTGATTATTCTTGCATCCTATTTTCTATGGCTTTGCCTAGTAATTTCATTTTGTAGTAAGTCTATACGCATGTTCGTACATGCTATCATCTTGGTTTTCAGACGGGCTGAATTAAAAGGGAATGAGAACTTGTAAGTGGGAAAACTGCCAGCCTTTACTAAGAATCGCATCACTGCATGCATCCTTAGTTTGGCCACGAAATACTTTATGGAATTAGATTAGTGTCTTCTACTTGTGCCAAACTTCAAGTTCGATTTTCTTACTTTAGGTGTTGGTTATTGGAGGAGGTGATGGTGGTGTCTTGCGTGAGGTGTCTCGGCATTCTTCTGTTGAACAGATAGACATATGTGAGATTGACAAGATGGTAATTGATGTAAGTCATCTGGCTTCTTCGTTCTTTTAATTAAAGTTGTACTTTTGTTCTTTTTTTCTTTTTTTTTCTCTTATTTGCACCAAGGGTAGAGAAAAATTGTTGAATTTGGCAAGTCTAAAGATTGTACACATTTGTTTTCCAGTACCCTGTGGCATATCAGTCTTGATGTGGTATATGCGGCAAAACTCATTCCTTTCTATGATCCCTGTAGTTCATTGCTCATCAGTTTCCTCGGAAATTTTGATTCTGGTGGAGCATTGCTCTATAATGATCTCATAATTCCTTTTTCTTTTTTTCAGGTCTCTAAACAATTTTTCCCTAATGTAGCTATAGGATATGAGGATCCCCGAGTTAAACTCCATGTTGGTGATGGTATGATCTGAGAAGATGACAGAACTAATTTCTTTTTTTGTTGGTCTTTTGTGAATTTATCGATTAACTGTTCATGGGCTTTTCCTTTTCCTCTCCCATTTCTGTAGGAGTTGCATTTTTGAAAAATGTTCCAGAAGGAACTTATGATGCAGTTATAGTGGATTCCTCTGATCCCATAGGTAATCTCTTTACTTTCCTACTGCCTGTGTTGTAGAAATTTCATCTCTTAAACTTTTCTTCTTTTAACTCTAGGTCCAGCACAAGAGTTATTCGAAAAGCCTTTCTTTGAATCAGTAGCAAGGGCTCTGCGTCCTGGAGGGGTTGTCTGTACTCAGGCTGAGAGCATATGGCTTCACATGCACATAATTGAAGATATCGTGGCAAACTGCCGCCAGATCTTCAAAGGCTCCGTTAACTATGCCTGGACCACAGTTCCTACTTATCCAAGGTACACTTTCAGGTTATTTGCTGATATGTATGCATTATTTTGTTAATCTGGTTTGACATTCGTGTCTATTTATTATTTTTTCCTGGTTTATTTTGGATGGTGGTGAAAACTGAGAATACCTGACTGTTGATGTACTGATCCCAATTTGGGTCGTCGTTTATTTCAGTGGTGTTATTGGTTTCATGGTCTGCTCTACCGAGGGACCTGTGGTTGATTTCAAGAATTCAATTAACCCAATTGATGCTGACAATATCCACACCAAAACTAGAGGACCCTTGAAGTTCTACAACTCTGAGGTATGATGTCATTCTGCTCTCTGGTTCCTTTTTCTAATACACACTCACTTCTCTAGTAATTACTGTGCGTTTGACTTGTTCCTCTTCAAATTTTTGTCCCCAGATTCACTCTGCATCGTTCTGTTTGCCGTCTTTTGCGAAGAGGGTGATTGAATCCAAAGGAAAATGAGTCCTTAGTGGAGCAGGATTTAGCTGTTTTAGAACACTTCATTCCCACCCTATACAAGACTGGATCATCTAGCATTGGAACTTTTATGTTTAATTTGATACTAGGCAGTTGGATCCAGAGATGTATGGTTCACGGTGGCTTATAAATGCCTTGCTGATTTTGTTCTAGTTGTAATAATCATGTTGATCTCAGTGATTGAAGATTTTCTACGGACTAATTTCACCTCTTTTCTCTCCAGTCGCTATTATATGAAAATGTATCGACTCCTTTGGGTCAAGCTTTCAAGATCTGGGAATCAATTTTGTCAAAAGTGCAGTTTATTTTTAGCCAAGTTTTTAAACAACTGTTTTTGGACATTCAATAAGTTCTCAGTGGAGGATTGGACATTTGATCTTTTATTAGCTCTTAGGGATGGCAATAGGACGGGGCAAGTCTGTAACGACTCATTTGGTCGTAGGATTATTATTATTGAAATTAGACGAGAAATTGGAAAGAACGAGTTCAGTGGTGTTAGTGTTAGGTTGAAGATACCAAACAATTGAAGGTTCTGTTAATGTTTTGGTTTTAGGATTTTTGGGGGAGACAAATATTAGTGGCTAATAAATTGCCATGATGATGGGCAATTATGAGGTGATGACAACCTAGTAATATTATAATGGTAGAATGGGTCGATTTTTATTTAAGAAAAGAAAATTATGCATACTTGTTTAGTGGTAAATTAACGCCAGTGACTTCATATCCGTCTTCGATGTTTGAGATTTTTCATATGTTATCATGTTATAATTCAAGTTTTGATATATTAAGATAAGTAATTAAATAATAGATTTATTGTATTACATGAATTCTATTACAATTATGATATTAAAAAATCTAGGCTTGAATTTAAGAAATATAGGATTTAACCTATTAATTGAGATCAAGGTTGAAACTTGATTATAGAATTGAGTGTGTCTACTTACAAATATGGTATACTTGATAGATTGGAAACGTTTCAAGGCATTGAGGAAAGGAAAAGCCATTGGAGAAGTAGCTTGCTAAACTTTAGTTCTTCGGTGGAGGTAGGTTATGGTTTATTCTATGTGATAGATAGACTCTTAATAGAAATTGATAGTCATTGAGTGATATTGTGAATTTTTCTATGTGCTTGGTGGTTGTGGTTTGAATGATTTATGTGGTGATGTGATTGGTCTGAAATTCGGAGACCGTGAAATTCATAATCTTGAACTTCTCTATCGAAGTGATGCCTTAAATAAAGAGGGCTTGATGAAATATTGTTAATGAAGTGAAAAGTGGTGATAATAAATGATAAATTAACGAAATATTGGATCGGATGTCACGTTCCGACACGGTATAAAGGATCGGGTGTCACGTTCCGACACGGTATTCTTGGATCGGGTGTCACGTTCCGACATGATAAAATTAAAGGAAAACATATTGAATTAACTTAATGTACTCAATCTCAAAGAACCTATTCCCAAAAGAGCGTGGTGTGGAGGCCTGAGTCCTCATATGTGTTCCTGATATTGTAGATTGATTATGTACCTATTTCAGTGTTGTTGTCACTTGCTCATGTGGTTTGTTTCTTGTCACCTGCTAAGTGTTATAGTTGATTTCATGTTATTACTTTAGGCATATTGGTTTCTATTTTGAGTCGGCCGGTGATATCTACTTAGTACATGTTGCCCTGTACTGACCCCCTACTTGTATGTTCTTCGTGTTTCCTTTTGTGGAGTGCAGTGAGTGTACCAGCGAATTCGACTCGCCCTCAGCTCTAGCCAGTCTCCAGCATATCAGGTTCCAGGGTGAGCTATTCATTTTAGCTCGTGTTTGATTCTCTCGGTTATGGCATGATATTCTTAGTTTTCGGACACAAACTACTTTATTCATTATTTTGGTGTCTTTGATATTCGTAGACTTAGTAATTGGAGATTAGATGTTCTCGATGTGATGCCATTTAGGTTTTGGGAATAATATGTAATAGACTCTAGAGGTTTTTTTTATTGGTTATTTTAATACGTTTTGAGCTTCCGCATTATAGTTGTACTTCGTAAGTTGAACAGGTAATATAAGTTAGTGTTGAATCCATTGGTTCGCCCACCTAGAAGGTTAAGTGTGGGTGTCACTCATGACTTATTTTGGATCGTGATACTTGCTAAGATTTTGCCCTGTCTTACCCTGTCATATTTAGCATTTTTCAAAAAAAAAAAAAAGGTCCTGCCCAGCCTAACCCCGTTTATGTTTTTTCTTATTTGTTCTTTTGCAGTTGTCTTCTAAACAAATTTAGTCAAGTTTCAAAAACAAATTATTGGTAGCTTACTAGCTTATATAGAATTTATTCTAGGAGAAGTTGCAGCAGAGTGCAATTTTATATATAGTAATTATATGCAATGCACAGCCACAGACACCATCTTTTCTTCAATATGCTTTTCTTATTGAGCTGTTTTGTTAGAGCATTAATGCACAGAATGATAGTAGTAACGATGGAGGATTCTTAGTGGGAAGAACAACTTGGAAGGAGTACTATTAGATTGACCTGCCCTACTCTGCTCCATTAAATTTTGAAAATACTACATAATTAAACATTTCCATTACCATATATAACTATTATTACCTACATTTTCAAAATATTACGTATCTTACTTAGATACATGTATTTTTGCTATCAGATACACAAATATAGGGAGAGAGATGAGCGAGATAGATAAGGAAAGGCGAGCGAGATTCATGTGTATTCCAGATACATGCGAATCACACTAGATACACACTAGATATATGTATTTGTATGTATCTGGAATACCAGATACATAGGAGAGTGGCAAGCGAGATTTGTTATGTATCTCAGATACATGTGAATCCACTTGGATATAATGTATATAGAACAAATTACACGTAATTTTGACTTCATGTATCTGGACGA
Organism: Solanum etuberosum; assembly: GCA_029582245.1. Taxonomy (NCBI): domain Eukaryota; kingdom Viridiplantae; phylum Streptophyta; class Magnoliopsida; order Solanales; family Solanaceae; genus Solanum; species Solanum etuberosum. The sequence goes on from JAJONR010000912.1 coordinate 121,229, forward strand.
ATCTGGAGGCACCAAAATTCGGTAAGTTACGTAATATTGCAAATTAGAATGTATCTAAATAATTAGCTCTTAAACTAGTGGATTTATGTAAGTTCCCCTTAAATTTTTTTATAAAACATAATTTTTGCCCTAACCTGCCACGCCCCACCCCATTTAAATGTTCCCCTGCCCCGCCTCGTTAAGAGTTTTCACTACCCCGCTCTGCCCTAATTGTCATCCCTACTAGCTCTTCCATTAGAGCAAACATTGGTTAAAAGAATAGTCGAGAATTAAGTAAATTTAATAAATAGCATATTTAAGAGTGGATATTACTAGTTCTAACAAGACTTACTGGTTTTCAAAATATATAACATTAGATTTCTAACAATATCTAACAAATAATAAATTAATAAAATAAATAAATAACGGAAAATAGATTAAAATAATTTTAATCAACTAATTAATAATATTTTTTCCTTAATTATAGTATTCTATAATTGATAGAATATCAATACCCTAATTTTCTCTCAATTAATTGGTCATTATTTTAGTTGTTATTAGTCTCCTAATTAATAGTATCAATCTCCTATTTTGGTTCTTCCTTCCTCCTTCTTTTTAGTTGTCAATTTTTTTTTAAAAAAATTATCACGTAATAATGTTTTTGTTGATATCATTTTTTGGTATTTTTTTATTTGAATTTTTTTTTAAAAATAATTAAAATAAGCATTTTTATTTTTGGAATATGATTTTTTGTAATATTTTTAGATGAATAATTTTTTTGTATGAATCTGCATGAAGTGGATAATTAGTTTCTGTTTGAAAACACTACATCATTTACAATTAGCATCTTATATATACAAATTTCATAAATAAAAAATCGTTATCAAATTTCATACTTATTTCATACAGTAAATTTTTTATGCATACTATATTAAACTTACTAATTGATACCAATTTTAATACACTTTTAAAAATAACACACAATTTGTTGTTCGATTAATGGGTAGTTAGGTATCAATTTTATACACTTTTTAGACACCAATAAAGATATAATAATTCCAAACTTGTTGAGGTATCAAATTCCATATCTATGTCATACAGTAAAATATTTATACATACTATACTAAACTTAATAATTAATACCAATTTTAATACACTTTTTAAAAATAATACACAATTTGGTGCTCTTTACTAATGTGTAGTTGGATATCAATTATTATACACTTTTTAAACACCAATAAAAGATATAATAATTCCAAATCTGTTGGGGTATCAAATTTCATACCTATTTCAAACAGTAATAATTAAACATACTATAATAATTGATACCAATTTTTATACATTTTTTAAACACTAATAAAAGATATAATAATTCAAAATTTTGATGGAATATCAAATTTCATACATATTTCATATTGTAAGATATCTATACATACTAAACTAAACTTATTAATTGATACCAATTTATATACATTTCTAAACATCAACAAAGAGTAGGGGTGTCAAAATGAGTTCAATTATAGGTAACCCGTCCAGAATTTTAAGGGTTGGGCTCAAAATAATTCGAATTGGGTTCACTCTCAACTCATTCAAGTCCTAACCCATTTTAAGAGAATCCTCAATTGAACCCAACTTAATCTTCAATTTCAACCCGTTTTAAGACTCTTTATTTGCATTGATGTAATATATGTTCCTATATTGAATGTACGAATTACTATTTATTTTATAGCTTTTAGGATTTATCTATCAATTTGTAACTTCTTTTTTAAAATTTTCTTGAGTTGAAATTCAAATTGTGGTTATAAAACTTGAATAACAATATATTAAAATTATTGAGATTAAGCAGGTCAAATTGGGCAGGTCAAGACCCAACTCGTTTTAAAGCCCATTTAAGCTCAAAGTAAACTTGGGTGGGTCCGGACCCAACCCAATTTCTATTTTAACTCATTTTAATATCTCTAATTTCAACACAAACCGCCCATTTGACACATCTAATAAATAGTATAATATTGATAGGGGTAAAACGGTAATTTTATAAAATTTCTAATAATGACCAACTGGGTCATTACAAGATACGCCTAAAATAATATTAAAAAATTATTAATTTCATGGTATATTCTTATTGACCTATTTTAAATTAACCCCCGGTTTTTGAAAAATTAATTCATAAATAGGGATCTAATTAAAATCCATACGTGCATGTCTGATTGTTCATCTAAAAAAATTTATTATTTTTATTAATATAAAATTGCTATCGATTATCCAATTGTCTTGTTCATTCCCTCTTTTTAATTTTTTTTATTCATAATTAGGATACCAGGGACTCGAACTTCAAATGAACTTACATTTTCATATTCTTTTGGTTTGTATTATTATCGTGGTGGAGTGAGGGTGTAGATAGGAGAAAAAGTTATTTTCATTTTTTTATTTTGAATGTTGTGTACACACCAAAGAAAAATGCAATATATGTACATAGTTGATTAATCAAATCATCTTCTATTAAACTAATTATTTCTATATGAATGTCATCGTTATTTTCTTCTCTTTTTTTCTCCTTTGTTATGTCATAAGTCGAAAAAAATATTAAAAATTAGAATGGTGGATAAGATTCAAGAAGAAAAAAGTAGAAGAGAGAGGAAGTGAAAGGGTAGGTGAGTCTAGAGAATAGAGGACTACAAAAAATTAATTTACTATGAAATTCAAAATAAGGTCAATCATATGAGCCTATATATTAAGTATTTCAAATTATTTTAATGGAGAAGGACCTAAAATGCCCTTAGACTATGATATTAAGTATAATATTGTCCTCCATCCACCTTATACTGTGGACCGTTAGAAATAAGAGCATTTTTTTAGCCAAAAGGTTGACATCAGGGGTATTTGGGGGCCAAAAAGTGGACGGAAGATAGTTTTGTACCAATTCAAATAGTTGAGGGACATTTTAGGCCCTTTAACATAATTTTTATAACATATTTTTCTTTTACAATATTAGAATGTGAGCATGATAATATAACACAACTACTTGTATCGAATGAATAATAATATGAAGTATTATGATCAAATAGAATATGACAACCTGTAGTTGCGATGGAAGAAATTTAAAAGTCATTTACCAAGAGGCTTACATTATACATAGTATATATAAGTTGATATACTTACCATAGATTTAACTATTTCATCCAACTTCACTTCCGTAAATAATACCGCCACATAAAAAAAACCTAATGAAGAGTAATGCTTTTAAAAACAATTGAAAAATAAAAAATACATAATATAAAAGAATATTATTATTTCGCAACCTTTTCTGAATCTTGTCTAAACAAATAACTTAAGAATTTTGAAAAATACATACATGATGAGAGAAATTAAAATCATAGAACTCTTACCACATATTTTGCCCATATATTTTAGTACTCCTTAATTATTGATTAACCTAACACCTCTTACCTTTTATTTTAGGACTCCTTATTTTTAAAATATAATTTTCTTTTACCATATTAGGATTCCTTAATTATTAATTTTCCTAATACGTCCTATCACATATTTTTCTCTTATCATATATTTTATGAATGATTAATTATTAATTAATTTAATACTTCTTACCATTTATTTTGGGACTTCTTATTTTTCAAGTATATATTTCTCATATCATATTAGGACTCCTTAATTATTAGTTTCCTAATATGTCTCATTTCCTCATACCATATATTTGGAAATACTCAATTATTAATTCTCTTAATAACTTTTATCATATATTTTAAAAATTCTTAATTTTAAAAATATATTTTTCTTTTACCACATAGTTTAGAACCACTAAATGTTAGATGTTATAAAATAATTAAATAATAATTTTATCTATTGTAGAGTCTTTCAACGAAGGAAAAAAAATTCAATAAATATTTCTAAAGACATGTACGCTTTTAAAATAACACAAATATAAATATAGATATAGATTGATATAGATTAATAAGTGGGTCGAGGTGGCTGGTTAATTCCTTCCTCTTTTTTTTCAACATTTTATTCTTGTACGTAAAAGGAGTAATTTGTGATTTGCACTCTTAATATATGTACTCTTTTATGACTTACACCGTATCGTTTTAATGATTTACACCCTAATCTCCTTGGTTTTTTTTTTTGAAAAATCATAAAAAGTCTCTCTTTCCAAATATTTACAAGCATAAAATAGAAAAATTACATATAGGGTGTGTTGGAAAGACACCTGGTAATTGTAATTGGTGTAATTACTAAGGTAGTAATTACCAGCCTTGTAATTACACTGATCTGTTTGTTTGCCACAGTGTAATTACACTGTAATTACACATGTCCTGTTTGGATGCCACAGTGTAATTACACATGTTTTGTTTGGATACACAATTGCAATCATAAAATTATATTAAATTTTAAAAATAAACTTAATTATTTAAAATTTATACTAGACAAATAAGAAACTTTATAAATGATATTAAATTAAATATTTAAGATATATGTTATTTTTTTGAAAATATATTAAATAATAAACTATCTTTTAAACTAATATTATGAAAACATAATTGATTTTATTTTTTCAAATTAGTATATTTCAATTGAATTAATCATAAAAACTAAAAGTATGAAGTTTCTACGAACATCGTGAAATGCATGTTTGATAAAAAAAAAATTAATATTATAAATAAAATGTCATAAATTATTAAAATGTAGTGACAAAAAGATAATCTATCAAGTCTAACTAAACAAATGACTTGCCATGCGAAGTCTCAAGTCAATATTACTAAAACAAATGAAACTGAAAATATAACATAACTTATAAATTCAAAACAAAAAGTTTAACATAGTACTCTTATCGCAAATTTCAACAAAGCATACATAAATATGATATTTTTTTTAAAAAAAGAAGGAAAATGTAAGTCTATAACCTTACTTAACAATGAATTCTATTAATTTAAAAATTAGAATACTAACAAAATTATGATAATGAAAAAATAAGCATATCATAAAAAAAATAGAAAATACGAAAAAATTGCATAGAATCACATGAAGTAAACGTTGTGAATGAGAAGGAAATGAAATATAAATAATATAAAATAAAAAATAAACTTTTAGAAATGTTTAGAATAATAAAAATAAAAAAAGAACTTAAAATAATATAAACAAAAAAATTAAAACAAAAAAATAAATTAAAACGAAAAAATAAAAATAGAAATAAAAAGATGAAATTAAAAAGTAATCTGCTGGTAATTACACCATGTAATTACCATCAATTCACAGCCCCTCCCTGTCAATTGGAGAGTGTAATTACCTCCTGTCAATTACTCCAAATTACCTGTTGACCAAGTAATTACCTGGCTAACCAAACATGACAGACAGTGTAATTACACTCAATTACACCAAATCCAATTACCAGGGTGGCCTTCCAAACAGGCCATAAAGAAAAATAAAAGTGATTTAAATTAAAAATAAAAACAATATTTGATACAAGTCATTTGTTGTTTCCATGAAAATGAAGAATCTTGTTTCTAGTACTTTTTTTATGTTTAGAGCCTGTTTGGCATTGCTGTTGGGAGGCCAGAAGTGTTTTTTTTTTATTATTATAGAAAAAATACTTATTTTGAGAAATTAAGTGTTTGGCAAATTCTTAAAATTGCTTTTAAATGGAAGAAGAATCAGTTTTTCTGTTGTTGGGAGGAAGCTAAAAATTTCTCTTTTTAAAAAAAAGCAGAAGTAGAAATATAAAATTAATTTTTTTAAGACTAAAATATCCCTTACATATATACATATTTATCAATATATCACTTATTAATTAATCAACATATCTCATAAGTTTGGTTATTTTTTATTCAAGAATTTCTTTTTTATTTTTATATAATATATATATATATTTTTTTTATGTTTTATATTTTTATTTATATATTATATTCTATATATTACTTTATGTATTATTTTACATAATTAGAAATAAAAGTAACAACAATATTTTTGTAGGATTAAAAAAGAGAAAAAAATAACAACTAAAGATTTAGACCCTCCCAAAAAAGTAACAAATAACAAATTTTCCTTTCATAATTTACATATTATTTTATTTTAGTTTGAATTTTTAAAACTTTAGAGTATTATAACTAACAAAAAAGAGAGGATAATAGCTAAGATTGAATCCAAAAAATAGGTAATAAATAACAAAAAAATTCAACAATATTTATCTATGTACAATATTGATTGAAAATTTGAATATGTACATTTCAAATAATAAAATTAAAAATGTAATTAAAGTTTTTATATTAGATGTTTAAAATAGTTTCTCTCTATAAAATAATCTTAATATTAAAAGCACATCGATACTTGTCCTTTTTCGTAATTTGACTCTCAAAAGCATTTTTAAAGAAAATTAGTCAAACACAAATTGCTTATCAAAATCATTTTTCAGATAAATTTGCCAAACACAAATTGTTTTTTTTGAAAAACACTTTTCTGAAAAACTATTTTAAAAAAACGTTTATAAAAATAAACAGTTTTTAGCAGCAATGCCAAATAGGTTCTTTAAGTCTCAATATTAATCTATCTCGAAGGGGAATCATTAATTTTTAAAGATAAATCTCTTTTATTTTGGGCTAAACAATTATTTCTTCCAACCAATTGGTATTTGTGGTGTTTAACTATGTAGTACTGCTACTCCATCAATTAATTACACATTTTCTTCTTCTAAACTATATAAGTTATTAAAAGTAAATTCAAATTTTTGTAGGTTTCTTTCTTTGTTAGGATGAATTTTTTTTTGTTTGTAAGTCGACCAGAATATTTGTTTCAAATTTTTTGTTTTTTCTGACTTTATATGTGTATTAAGAAAGAAAGACTAGAACAATTAATTATATTATTATATTTTAAAACCCTAACAAATATAGTAACTTGTTAATTTTTATATTTTATTCTTGTAAATAATTGAAAAAGAAGACTTATATAATTTTGCAAAAGAACTAAAAAGATTAAAGAACGAATAATTAAAAATAATAAAATAAAATGGAAGTCAAATAAGAACCCATATTAGAAATGCAAATCCCAATTACGAGTCAAACCAAGCTCACCACAAATATTTTCGATTTCTTATCCCAAGAAAGCTACCTATTTATCACGTGGTATATTATTTTACAGCCTACCACCCTACATCAAACAAGTTGTCACTAAATAATAGAGTAATTTAGGAGTACTACTATTACCCATCAAAATTGAGACCTAAAAACAAAAATCATGCTGAGGAAAATGTCAACTTTAGGGTTCAGCGATATTGTCTAGTGATCAATGAAGTAATTTACAATTAAGTAAAGACAAAAATATTAGGTACATAATAATAATAAAAAAAATATCAACTTTGTTAGATGAATTCGTGTGTTCTGTTACTTCCAATGAAAAAAGAGTTATTTATCTCTCTAGAGGACATACATACTTATTTTATTATATTGTGTTGCATCATAAAATAGATTGTATTCATTTTTATTATTATATAATGTGACACATCAATAATAAAAACCTAAAAAATGAATAAAGCATAGAACTACTATAAAAAGGTAAAATAAATTTAAAAAATAAAATAATAAGTGAAAAAAAAAGGTAATCACACCAAATGAGACTTTACATGTAAACTAACAACTAATTTAAATAATAAGCAAAACAAATACAATAACAATATAATATATGGGTTGTTTCAAGATTATTGAATATATATGTCAGAAAAAAATGAGTGAAAGGAATATGTATTTTACCAAGATATTTGAGAAGATATGATAGTGAGACAAAACATCACATTAATTATTGAGTGACAAATCTGGTTCATTCATTGTGGTAAGAAAGAATGGAGAAAGAAGAGATTGAAGAAGAGAGCAGTAATAGAGTGAGGGGGTTGTTGAAGAGATGTACTACTGGAGGAAGTGGAGGGTCAACAAGGTGGGTTGATGGTAGTGAAGTGGACTCAGAATCATCACCATCATGGTCACTTTTTGGTGATGAAGAAATTATTAAACAAGGTTATGGATCTGTAAGAAGAAGATTGGTTAAAAAACCTAAAAGAGTTGATTCTTTTGATGTTGAAGCCATGGAGATTTCTGTTGCCCATGGAACCCACCATAAAAAGGTAAAACTGTTACCTATTTGTGTATATTATTCATTCAATTGTTTTATTGGTCATTATGAAATATTATGAACAAATAAACTTCTTTCTTTGAGCACTGTGGGATGCTTCTATAATCCATGAATGCAAGCTATCTGGGCTCTAGGGAAGCAATATTGACTTGAAATTTAGGATTAAATCTCTGAGATTTCGTTCTTATTTGTCGAATTCGAATAGCTAGCTGATATATGTTATTCTTGTGATTTCATTAGAAATTGACTAGTTTTACGCTGGCAACTTACCACAGTTCTTCTCCTTTAGGGATGAAATATGAGTTCATATTATATGCAATTTTTGTGCAATCATTGTGAAAAAAAAGAAGAAGCTGTATATTCAAAAGGATGACACAAGAGGAAGAGTATTGAGAACAACTTTTAGAGGCCAAGGAAACTTTATTCCCCTCTTTTTTCTATTCCTTTTCGCCTAAGGCGATTCCTTAGTTGATTTAACTATAATTTGTAGCAGTTTCTGGAAGTAGGCTTTCTTGGTTTTGGTCCCTTATAAGGTCAAACTTTGAGAAAAACTTGTATACTTTTCTCTTTTGGTTCTGCATAATGATTAGCAAGGCAACATACATTTACAGATAGTATTGGCTAACAATGTGTCATGATAAGGTTCTTACGAAAACAGTATTAATCATAGGGATGCAAATGCTTGTTTTTCTATCAGCTTGTACTTATTATTTTTTTGGGGGGGAAAGAGTTTCTACAAGGGGTCTACGTCTTCCTTTACTAATTTATGTCTCTTCAAAAAATCAGGAGGCTTCTCTTTTGAGTACACTTGCTCTAGCATTTCAAACGCTTGGTGTGGTATATGGTGACATGGGCACAAGCCCTTTATATGTTTTCTCAGGCGTTTTCAGCAAGGTGCCCATCACATCAGAAGTTGATGTCTTGGGGGCATTGTCCATTGTATTATACACAATTGCTCTCATTCCATTAATGAAATATGTATTTATAGTGCTCAAGGCTAATGACAGTGGAGAAGGTATATCATTTATTCTTACAAGGGTCTTCCGTTTATGACTTTTCATGTGCTTATCTTCTGGGAAATGATGGTTTCCTTAACAACTGAAATAATTTTGATGGCAGGAGGAACATTTGCACTGTATTCATTGATCTGCAGGTATGCAAATGTCAACCTTCTTCCCAATCGACAGCCAGCTGATGAACACATCTCAAGTTTTAAGCTCAAGTTACCTACTCCAGAACTGCAAAGGGCTTTAAATATAAAGGAAGTCTTGGAACGTAAATCTTCTCTGAAAACCCTTGTCTTGCTATTGGTTCTGATGGGAACATCAATGATCATAGGTGATGGTATCTTGACCCCAGCAATATCAGGTATTCTTTTTTTTTCTTTACATTTTTGGTTGTCCTTGAAAGGTGCAGAAGCAACTTTGCTAAAATTCTCAATAAGTGGCCAAAAACCAAGCTTGAGTGAACATTTTAATGACCAGTTTTGATCTTCTGCGTTTTCATTACAAATGCTTATCACTATCTTTGTTGGGGGTTAATAGTATATACCTAACAGGGGCAGAGTGGAAGAATAGGCAGGGAGAAATGAAATTATGCCATCTATTTAAGAAATATTACTGGGCAGTTGTAAAATTCAGGGGTAAAATGTATGTTTGACTTGATGTTCTTGTGGGGAACAAAGTTGCCATAATAACTTGATGACCAAGTTAATTTGGAAAAGGGGGTTTTCATTTAGCTCAAAGGTGAAGGAGATTATCAACAAAAGACTGATTTTAACTGTACTTGTGGTCCACTCAATGACTGGCATATGATGGACAATTTTGATTCTGATTCTCTAAATTTCTGTATACATATTGAAGTGGACTAGTGGATGATGTGAAATATTGAGGTCCTCAGTAAAAAACAGTCAATAGAAAGGAACAACCTAGGGCTAGCTAATATGGTAATAGCCTCGAAATTCCATCTTACTTGTGCAGAAGTCTTCTAGAAGACTAGAATTATGGGTTCTGCAATTATTCATCATTTGCTCTTTCTAGTTCCTCATAAGCTTGTTCCCTTGTTGTGTGACCCAGATCCCCTAAAATAGGATTCTGACTATGCTTTTTAGTTGTCTGGCACCATAATTAGTTCTCTAATTTGACAGTGCTCTTTGTTACCAATCCAGTCTCTTAATGATCCTCATTTCTTGCAGTTATGTCTGCTGTAAGTGGGCTGCAAGGTAGGGTCCCGGGATTCGGCACAAGTGAGTTTTCTTTTCTTCTTGTAACTGCTGGTACTAGCTACTTCTGAGAATTAAACTGCAAAATTTGTGCTATTATTGGAAATGCTAAATTGGTTCCAAAGAGCATGCCTTTTCTGGCTATTAGTTTTACGGTGCCGAAACTACATAACAATGAGTGATAAATAGGGTGCCAAAACTACATAAAAATGAGTGACAAATTATGGTTCTATCTCAACATGGAACAAAAGGGACAATATAGAAAACTGGTAGACAGAATTATGATACCTGGCTTGATTCAGGGAAACTACAGGACGTAAAAGAATATTCCAGTGCTAAGGATCTGTGATATTAATTCTGGATCCAAGACAACAGTAGAAAGATTTCAGTCGTTTTAAATAGCTCTTCTAGCTATTAATCTACTGTGGTGAAACTAAGGTCTCATGCAATATGGAAAATCACCACCTTTAATCTTAGTGGAACGGCAAAATTTGCCAGTTCAGTATATGTAGGATTACAGGCCTTCATTTTAAATATTCTCCTATGAAATGCGTTGAAGTTCTCAGTGCAAATTCTTTGCACGAACATTTTAATAACCAACGATCACGACGAGATGTAGCATGGTAGTAATATTCGTAATACCCTATTAATGTTGCTTGCAGATGCTCTTGTTTTCACTTCAATTATCATCCTTGGCGCATTGTTCAGTATACAGCGATATGGGTCAAGCAAAGTGGGATTTACATTTGCACCTGCCCTGGCTTTATGGTTCTTCAGTCTAGGGGCTATAGGAGTTTATAATCTTCTGAAGCATGATGTAACTGTCTTAAGGGCTTTAAATCCAGCTTATATATATCTGTTCTTCATGAAGAACTCAATCAATGGATGGTCAGCTCTTGGTGGCTGTGTTTTATGCATCACAGGTATAAGAAATTCTTTTCTCCTTTGGTATGGTCTAAAGTTCCTAAATTAGTTTAGTGCATGAAGATATCTGAGTTTTCACTTTATATACACCTATATGGAGCTGTCTTCTTTTCTTGTCTTATTGTGTGTGTAACGGGAAGTATGATGATCGAGACATTTGCAAAGTTTTAGTTGGTGACCTAAGAATTCCTTGTCTTCTAAAAGGTGCAAGCATGCATTGTCTGATTCATACGAAACAAGGATTGGAACAATTTTCAAAAGCAATGAACATTCTTTTCTCTTGGCTGCTCTAGCAAATGCTTCCATTTAGTTTTATAGAACACATTTTCTTTAAAGACAAATTATCAAGTATTGGAATAAAATGGGCCGGAATAGAGTGGAATGGGTAGAAGTATTCTGTAGCCGAGCCAAACTAGTTTGGGATTGAGGTGTGGTAGTAGTAGCTGTTGTTGGTAAGTTGATATGTTATTTAATGAATGGTTGCAGGAGCGGAAGCAATGTTTGCTGATTTAGGTCATTTCTCTGTGAAGTCTATACAGGTATTTTTCTTTATTGTGCCCTCACTTGAAGTTTCAGCTAGCTACCTTAATTATGATGACTGCAGCATTTGTTTCCATTCTGATTTAAGTTGACTGCTGCAGATTGCTTTCACAAGCGTAGTGTTCCCCTGCCTTTTTTTGGCCTACTTCGGCCAAGCTGCTTATCTAATGAAATTCCCAAATTCATCTGAGAGAATATTTTATGATTCTGTGCCAGGTATTAGTGCTAAGAGGAAGCTTCTAAATATTCTCTTTGCTGCTTCCTTTTTCTCGAGATTCAAATGTTCAACGGTTTTGATTTTTGAGTACTTCTTTGACACTAGAAGTTTTTTTCAACAACAGATGGTCTCTTTTGGCCAGTTTTTGGGTTAGCAACGGTAGCTGCTATAATTGCCAGCCAGGCCATGATATCTGCTTCATTTTCATGTGTTAAGCAAGCTATGGCTCTTGGATGCTTCCCAAGATTGAAGATTATTCACACCTCAAAGAGGCACATGGGTCAAATTTACATTCCTGTCATTAATTGGTTTTTGATGATAATGTGCATGCTTGTGGTTGCTGCCTTCCAGAGCACGACAGACATAGCTAATGCCTATGGTTGGTACCTCATTTTAGCAACTTTGTGGATTTTCTTAAAACGAACAAAAGATTTTTCAGTATTTAGTTAATAATGCTCCATCCTTTCTTTCAATTCTATATGGAACTCTTTCCCTTTTTTGTCCATTTTAGAAAGATTGATATATACTATATTGGGAAACTCTTTAATCTTAATATTCCATTTTTCCCTTAACGTCATGCTCTCCTAAGAAGTGGCATGACATGTTGAAGACCACAAAATACTAAGGGCAGTTTTGGTATATATCTTATGTGTCAAATTCCTTCTTTCTTTCTTGACTCTGTTTCTAGTCAAACAGTATCATACAAAATAAAACTGATAGGAGTACTTGCTTGAATCAGCGTCGTTTTTCCTCCCTTTCAATTGCATTCCTTCTTCCACATTCACTTCCTCAAGCAGCTCTAGCTATACCAATATATTATAACAAACGTTTCCGGAGAAGAAAAGAGAGATGAAAGAAAGAAAAGAGAAGTTCTAGGGGTGCTTGCTCCTTGGCATTTGAGTGCTATTTCATTTTTCTATTGAATTATTCATTCAAGTTATTGAGTATGGAAATGAGTTCCAATCATTACTAGATATCCCCACTTGAGCATATTCACTATGAAGTTATCCTTCTCTATTGCAGGCATAGCTGAAGTTGGTGTCATGATGGTTAGCACGACTTTGGTTACAGTCGTAATGCTACTGATATGGCAAACAAATTTGTTTCTGGCTATCTTGTTTCCACTTATATTTGGAACTATAGAGCTCATTTATATGTCTGCTGTTCTATCCAAGATCTTCGAGGGTGGTTGGCTTCCGCTAGTTTTTGCCTCTTGGTTCCTGTGTGTGATGTATGTTTGGAACTATGGGAGTGTCTTGAAGTACCAGAGTGAGGTCAAGCAGAAGATTTCAATGGATTTCATGCATGAGCTTGGCTCTTCTCTTGGGACGGTAAGGGTACCAGGGATTGGTTTACTATACAATGAGCTGGTTCAAGGCATTCCCTCTATTTTTGCACAGTTTCTATTAGATCTTCCAGCTATTCACTCTGTGATAGTCTTTGTCTGCATTAAATATGTGCCAGTACCTGTTGTCCCTCAGGAAGAAAGGTTCTTGTTTAGAAGGGTTGGTCCGAAGGACTATCATATGTTCCGTTGTGTAGCTAGATATGGCTATAAAGATGTCAGAAAAGAGGATCATCATGCATTTGAGCAACTTTTGGTAGATAGCCTTGAGAAGTTTCTAAGAAAGGAGGCCCTGGATGTTGCTTTGGAAATCAACCTGAATCAACCAGACCTTGATAGCATTTCTTTGAGGTCAAGGGATGAGTCTGAAATACAAGATGGTGATGGTGATGGTGATGGGATGGACGAGCTTAAGATTCCATTAATGCGTGATCAAAGATTGGAAACTTCAGGGGCATCAACATCAGAAGCATCCCTGACGTTACCAGCGAGTGTTATGCCAGTTGATGAAGATCCTAGTCTGGAATATGAGCTCTCTGCTCTCCGAGAAGCCACAGAATCTGGATTTACATACTTGCTTGGACACGGGGACGTGAGGGCAAAGAAAAACTCCTGGTTCATCAAGAAATTGAGCATAAATTACTTCTATGCATTCATGAGGAAGAATTGTAGAGGAGGTGCTGCAACAATGCGCGTTCCTCACATGAATATTATCCAAGTAGGAATGACATACATGGTTTGATCTTGGTGCCACATACTAGCTAGCTACTTGTATAACTACTACATTAGAATTTCTTGATGCCAAAATTTTCAAGGCATAAAAGTTGGAAAGCATGTAGGAAGGAAGCATCATGTTTCAAAAACATAACAAACTCTTACATGTTTCAAGTGATTTTCTTATTAATTATTTGCTGGTCATGGATGTACTGCCATCTTCCTGTATAGGCTTTTTCTGTAAATGATTCTCACCTCCTTTTTTTTTGGGAAAATCACGCGGATAAACAAATATATACTAGTTAATTAGTTAACATAGCTACAATTTGCCTTAATTACAATGCCCGACCTACTTTTAGCTATAATTTGTGGCTCAGTGTTTTAGTTTGTATAATTCGCACTTTTGTGTAATTCGGAATTTGTATAATATAATTTGTATAACTTTTGTATAATGTAGTTTTGTATAATATAATTTGTATATCTGTTTAAAATTTATATGTTTGTGTTTGTATAAATTAGTTATTTCGAGTTTATACAAAAACAACTCAATTATACAAATGTACCTGCGAATTATACAAACGAGACAGCTTAAACTATAGCTACCACTTGTAAATATGCAAGCTATAACTATGGAGCATAATTAAGTTTATTATAATGGCTATTTGCGAAATTGACCCAAAAGAAAAAAATGCAGACTATTATTTAGATATTTTTAGTTTCATTCTCCCTTTATGTTTTGAGCCAAGGATTTATCGGAAATAGTCACTAAACTTTGACAAGATAGGAGCAAAGTTGCATACACACAAACCTCTTCATACCCCACTTATGATATTACACTTATATGTTGTTATTGTTGTCTCCCTCAGTTATCTTTTTTTCTAAATTTATGAATGAGATAACTTTTGCTAGAATTATGGGATTGACATTTTTAAAAAAGTAAATAAACAAATTATTTGTTTATTGTTAGGACCTTGATTTAGATAATTAAATCTCAATCTTTAATTTTAATTATGACATGTGGTTCTCGTCTAAGTAAGAACTCAAGGAAGGGAAGAGAATGAGTAATGGTGAGGAGCCTCATCCTAGAAGGTACTTACTCCAATAAGTTAAAAAAAAACATTTATTACTTCTTCGTTTCCCCCAAATCACGGTTACTTTCTAAGTGGTAGAGGGTGTTTATCATCTAAGCAACCTCTCTTATCATGATTAAAAATATTAACAATGTTTTAATAAGGATATTAAAGAACGCTATAATATAAATAACCAACACCGAATCGAAAAACTGAACTTTTAAAAATATAACACCAACATCGAACCAAGAAACCGAAGAACCGAATTAGTTCGATTCGATCGATTTTTTAATTTTTGATATTTATGCCCACCCCTAACTAAAATGGAGTCCGGAACCTAAATGGGGTAAGAAAAGGCCATGTGAGCACAAATAATGGATGAAAAAAGTTTATATTTTTTTTTACCTACAACACAATTTCTTGTATATACAAGAAAAGTGAACGTCCCCTTTAAAATTTGTCATCCAATCTTTTAATTATTGTTATTATTTACATAACACACGATGTTTGGTAGAACGCATTAGAAAAATAATAATGTATATATTAGCTTTGTGGATTACTAGTATGTTGTTTGATACACTTTTTCAACTATGTATAACTAAGGCAAGCATTAGTTGTACACTCTATTTGATATTAAGATATGTATATATGAAAATACATGTTATTAGTAATGCAAGAGGCTTCAATACATGCATTAATATGATTAAAGACATACTTAATTTGATACCATACATGGTGGCATACCTTCATTAAAGTTGATGAATTTCAATAAAAAAAAGTCAAGAAGTTAATTGTGGAAAAAGAGCCAAAAAAATAAGCTAAATGCTACACATATTAATGGTCCAAGGCCCAAACCCAAGAGGAGGAGATTGAGGCCCAAAGTAACTGATTTTGCATGTCCAAATTGAGGCCCAAAGAGAGTTCAAGAAGCTGATTTTTCTTATTGTAAAATACACATAAAAATCAAGACAATTTGGATAGCATTACACATGAGATTTTGGTGCCCAAGAAGTCAGAGTTTTGGCACTTCTTTCCTTATTTGTTAGGAAAGAAGTTTGGCATTCATTTTTATTTGTTTTCCTAGTTTAGAATTTTCAAATTTAAATGTTACTTAGTTCAAACTTTAAAGTTTTCTATTTATTATTTTTATAAAAATAGGATTTCAATCTTGTGCTATTTGATATATATTTTTATTTGAAAGGTTTCTCTTCTAGAACTCTTTTTAGGCCTCTATTGGACATGCAAAATCAATTTCTTTAGGCTTCAATCTCTTCTTCTTGAGTTTGGGCTTGAACGATAAGATATGTGTAGTATATAGACAATTTTTCCCAAATACTACATGGAGGTTCGCATAACACACTTTTTAAGTGGTTATGTAATTTTTATAACATATTTTAACGGGACGTTAACTTTTTCTTGTACAACGCACAAAAAAAAAATGTTATTAGGTAGAAAATATGAACTCTTTTTTCATCCATTATTTATGTTCACGTGGTCTTTTCTTACTTTAGGTAGCGGATTCCTAATCAGTGCATATCTAATAAGAATTGGAAAGTTTCAAAAAAATAATATAATTATCTAACTTACATTGTAAAAATATATCGCAAAATTTACGTTATAAATATTTAGTCTAAAACTCAATCCAGTATACAATAATATACATATGGTATTCAACAATATATAAAACTTACATATACTTATTTTTACTAATGTCACGATCCAAAATTTCATCAGGCCGTGAGGGCACTTATTACCCAATAGGCGAATTATGTTCCTTTAATATCAACTAACAATTTAACGAACGTGAAAATAATATTGAATTAACCACTAACTCGTATAGTGCAGAATAAACGAGTTAAAATCAAACTACCCCAAGGATCTGGTGACACTAGTACAAGAACATCTACGAATATGAAATAAGTCTGAAAACAAAAACAGTCATCTAGAAGGAAATAAGACTGAAAAAGGAGTCTCTAGAATCCGTGCTGTAGAGAAAACAGCTCACCCTGAATTTCAACAATCACAGAACTCACTCACAACATCAAGTCAAGTATCGTTAGTACCTGGCTTAATTCCTGAACGTAAAAAGGCGCAGCAAATATAGAGTGAGTATGGAAAACTCATGTACTCAACAAGTTTTGTGTTATTCAACCAAACACTTAATGGACTTATCTTTCCAACAAAAATCATTTTTTTTGTTCTTGATTTTGCCCAAATCTCCTAAAAGTTTTGTGACACATGAAGAGTTATTCAACACAATATATTATATAATTTTTCAGCATACCCAAAATAATTCTACTAGAATAAAATTTCAAAAATTTTCACGGTGTTTTATATAAAAAGTTATATGCATATATCAAAATAAAACAACAATTTCCTATTAGCCAAAATTAAATCCTATTTAAATAAAGTTGTCAATATAAGTCAATTTCATTCCATGATAGCTAGCTCTTATGATTTTTGAAATTTGAAGGATCAGGTTAGACTAGTTTATTATTTGAATGATAAAAAATTATCAAGCTCAATTCATCACTATATGAGTTGTGGGTTGTGTCAGATCCGTTTATTATTTGAAAAATGATATTTGAGATTGAGTTAAAATTTAGTCAAAAGTAAATCATATTAAGTAAGATAACAAATGTCACTGAATCAAGATATTGTGAAATTCACAAGACAAGTGTATGATATTTTATTTGAAAGTTGAAGTTCATCATAATAATTGAAAAAAAAAGTTAATAAGACAAGTGTATGATGCTTTATTTGAAAGTTGAAGTTATCATAACAATTAAAAAAATAAATTAAAAGTGAATAATAGTAAGGAAACAAATATGATTAATGTGGCAAATCGAGACATTGTGGCAACATCCTATTTTTCATCAATTCTAACACAATGTTAAAATAGATTTTCATATGTATCAATACATGTATATAAATACAAGCAAAATTTAAGTTTAGTTGATAAATTAGGGTTGAGTCTGAATATAAACTTATCAAATAGATACTTCTTCCCTTATATAGATCATGATACTAAAAAAATAAAAATAAAATAAAAATAAAATAAAAAATAAGAACATTTTAAATAGTATATTAAAAGAAAGTTCTTATTTCCTTGAAAGTTGAATCGGTACTTGTTGAGTTATTTTAGAACTAATTAATACCTGAAATCTTAGGAAATGTGAGCTCAATCTCATTGAAATGATCAATTAGAAAAGTTGTGTTCGCACACCCTTTAAGGATCTAATAATTAAAAAAATGTTAATAAGACAAGTGTATGGTGTTTTATTTGAAAGTTGAAGTTCATCATAATAATTAAAAAAAGAGTTAATAAGAAGTTTGAGGAATCAGATTGGACTAGTCTATTATTTTAATGAAAAAAAATATCAAACCTTATCCAATACGAAGTGGGATGCACCTACGTCGGACCAATCTATTATTTTTAAAATAATAAATGTTAGTGCACTTGAATACGAGATATATATAGATACTGAAAAATATATGATATATTGTGTTGTATATCATATAATAGACTAGCCTAATATGATCATAACAATTTCAAGAAAATGTTTAAAGTAAATCATAGTAAAGAAACGAATATAACCGATATGGAAAACTGAGACATTTTGGTAGCACCGTATTTTAATCAATTCTAACACATAATATCAAAATATGTTTTCACATGTATCAATACATGCATCTAAATACAAGCAAAATTTAAGTTTAGTTGATAAATTAGGGCATAGTCTGAATATAAACTTACCAAATAGATTCTTCTTCTTCTATTAAATAGACCATGATACTAAAAAAAATAAAACATTAAAAATAAGAACACCTTTTCAATAGTATATTAAATTAAAAGAAAGTTCTTACTTCTTTAAAAGCTGAAGCGACACTTGTTGAGTTCTTCCGGATCTATATTGCCTTTATACTTGTAGTACTTCATAGTTCCTAGGTAGATTGTTCCATTTTATCTTAATATTATGATAAAATCCCATGGCCAAACAATCCTAGAAAATATCAGCTCGATCTTATTGAAAGGATTAATTAAAAAAAGTTGTGTTCACAATGATTTCTAACAAAGATTACTATTCCAACTTGTTGGACTATATCAAATATTCTTCACGGTAAATTCAATTTTTAAATGGAGGCATAAAGAATTTACGGGCACTTAGACCAATACAATACAATATATTATATATTGTTTTGTATCAATTCACGAAAAAACATCTGGGCTAGGCTTTATGAGCTTAGAAATTTGAGGGATCAGATTGGGTTAGTCTATTATTTTAATTAAATAAAAAATATTAAGTCTAATCCAACACTATATGGATTGCGAGCTGCAATAGTTCATGAAATGATATTTGAGCTAAGTAATTTGAGAGATCAGTTTGAGCTAATCAATTATTTTAATAGAAAAAATTATCAAGCCTAATTCAACACTAAATGGGTTGCAGACGGACCAATTTATTATTTTAAAAATAATAAATGTTAGTGCACTAAAATACAAGATATATGTGTTATATCGACTCATTATTGTTCACGAAATGACATGGTCAAAATAAGAAAAAATGATGGTTTTGTCAAAATAAAATATTTAGGTATTTAATTAAGTAATAAAGATAAACATGATATGTAAAAGATTTATGTAATGAATTTACATAGAGATGTCAATATGTTATTGCAGATCATCCTTTTGTTGCCATGCAATGAATATTTTTTTAACAATATCTAATATTTTAAAATTGAAAATAAAGTGAAAGGTTCAAGGATTGAGAATTTAACAATCAATGTTAGTGCACTAGAATATGATTGTTTAGAGTATACTGAAAATATATATGATGTTGTGTCAAATCAACTCCTAATGTATAACAAAATTGCATAGTCTTAAAAAAATCTGAATAAAATCAAGAAAAAAAAGGTTTCGTTGGAAAAAATATCCCACTTAGTATTTCGTTGAATAATGAACAAAAAATGAATATATGAAAGGTTTATGGTACTAATCATACATATATTTGATTGGGAAATGATTTTAAGTTTATAATAGTTTTCTTCTTAGTTGATTTAACTTTTTAAAAATCGTTATTCATTATTATATTTCTTAGTTCTTTTGACAAATAACGTGTGGATTGGAAGCAATAATCATATCTTATGCACGCATTTTGATTTGTTTTGTTTTATTAGTCACTTTATTGATTTGTTTTAATTTATTATTTTTAGGAAAAAAAAACATTATAAAGATATAGATTATTCATACTTTGGAACTCTTCTCAGAAAATTATTTTTTCAAATAAGTTATGCATACTTTAAAAAAATAATTTTAGAATTACTAGTGCATTTTTTAATTATCAAATCAGAAATTACACTCAACAAATTCCATCGTATTATCATTTATAATTATATGAGGTGTTGAATTATTTGCTCTCTGACACGAATATGAATATATACCTAATGGAATGAGGTTAAATGATTGATATAAGTATTCATGTGGAATAGTAATCTTTCTAGGGAACTTTTGTTTCCACATTTATATTTTAATTGATTCATTCAATGAAATTGAATTGATATTTCCTATTATTTAGAGTTATATATACAATGAATTATAAATTGAACAATATAAAAAATCAATATTTCACAACCCACAAACAATCCATCAAATTCTACGAGTATTGATTCAGAACAAACTTGGAACGACTCAACATCCAAAGGTTCATACCACAAAGAAGTAAGATTTTTATTCTAATTTAATTTAATTTAATATATAATTACAAAAATACTTTTATATGTATATATATATTTAATTTATTATCTTAAACTATCTCATAGCAGAAACCTTTGGTAAGTATTTGTACATTATGTTCTACCTGTATTTAGATTCAAACTCAACATTGAAACTTTGCATTAACTTATCAAAAAAAATAAAATTCTACATGTATTTAAATCACAACAAGAATTTTGTTGCCTTTCGATTGCTAAAGTACTCTAAATGTAGTAAAAATAATGGAGTTTATTGATGATCTCTCGATTATTTTTGAGTAATCGGCATATTAAACATTATTTGTCGACTACAGTAGTCAAAATATATAAAATTAGATTTGACCATTAAAATATCAAAATGGTCGACTACTACCGTTGGAACTGTATTAAAATAATGATTTATTTATTTAACTCGTTTTCATGAAATGATGTTTATCGGATTTGTTTGGTGGTGAGGAATTTCAATTTTATCATGTTGGGTTGGTTAAATTTTTAAGAAACATTTGTTTTGCCGTCTTGTGTCAAGTGTGTGAGGTTTATAAACGTAGGCATTAATATAATTTACACTTGATATTTATTCGCAATGAGAAGTTTTTATAACTATGTAAATGTTATGGAATACATGCTATAGCATTTGTGTAACTAAAAACTTTCTGAAACTATCGCAACTCTACCATCTTTATATGAGTTTGGGAACATGTAAACAAGTGGAATTTTCGAGTTAGCCCGTTGGTGGACAAAAAAGATTTCAACTTGGATCCTTTAAAGGTGGGGTTTTTTGCACTTTTCCCTGGTCTTTAATTTATGTCCCTCGTAAGTCCTACCAAGCAAAATTTATATTTCTGCAAAGTACTCAAATTGGATTCTCAATGGTGCACCAAAAGGTAACAACAGAAGAAAGAAGAAACTACAAACGTTTTATATCAACTTATTATTTTATCATGGACAATAACACCTTGTTACCCATTGTGTTGTATTGTTAGTTAAATTACAATGTTTGTTTTGATTGTTATTTAACTTTTATTGTATCATATCGTTTAAATCCATGTTAGATAACAATGAAAAGTCTCATTTTGTGTAACCATCGATTTGATGTTATGTAACCATGAATTTGGTGTGATCATATCGTTATCTTAATAGTTTCTATATTCGGTTTTTTTATCTTTCATATCGGACAAAATAGTAATTTAATTATCTTCAATAATATTCGTAGAGATAGTAATTGTTTATTAAAACGTATTTACTAAACTTTGAGAATTGCATTCAACTAAATTAAGTAATTGGGTTTAGTTGGGTTTGTCAGGTCGGGTTGGAAGAATTTAATTGTGAGCAGATTCAAATTACGTAGGACAATAAGGGTGAGGACAGTGTAATTAATGATTTAAGGATAAATATGTGTCTAAAATTGGATGATAAACGCATTTTTGTTTAAAAAGTATGACGAAGAGCAAATATGACACTTTTCATGAATATAATATTGCATATATTATAACTTAAATTGCAATATATTATACACTTAATTCTTATTATATGTGATATTTTATATTAATGTGATACAATACGTAACAACCATCCAAACATAAT
The DNA here is from genome assembly GCA_029582245.1 of Solanum etuberosum. Lineage (NCBI taxonomy): Eukaryota > Viridiplantae > Streptophyta > Magnoliopsida > Solanales > Solanaceae > Solanum > Solanum etuberosum. The sequence continues at coordinate 143,698 of JAJONR010000912.1, forward strand.
ATAAAAGAGCAACTTCCATCTACATAATGTATTTGTATCTCCTCCTCTAATGTTGGAGTAAAACATCTCTTATTTGTATGTCAAACTTAAGTTACGTCCTAATGCTATCAAAATAAACAAAAAAATATCCATACTGTGGCCGAGTAATTATCTCCAAAATTTTTGAGATAATTATAACTTTTTCAGTGAAACCTGCGAGAGTGACCGAGTTTGTTGAGCAAATGATATCGGTCATAGGTTCAGAGTAGAGGTCATAGCTCAGGACTTGCGCAATACAATTTATCCTGTGGATTATCCTGTACACACGGCCTGAACCGATAGAGCAAAGGAAACGGGAGTTTAATTTCTTCATTTCTTTAGTTCAGGATATTAACTGTATTTTCAAGTTATGAAAAATGTGATAATTACATATATTCCTAATAAAACTGATACAATAGATAATAGTGGGGTAGTAATTGTGCATTTTTTTCAAAAAAAATAATTGTGGTTAGATTCAGATTATTTTTCTTTTCTAAATAAATTATTTTTTAAACAAAATATCTACATGTGAAAAATGAAATAAAAAGAAAAGTGTTATTTTTAAAGTACTTTAAACTGATTCTTAAAAATCAACTAAATAAGTGGTTCCTATTATTTTATATATATATTATTTTATATATATATATATATATATATTATATATATATATTTGTTGATAGTCCAAATTTTTTCTTTTTAACTTCATATTTATTTACTTAAAAATAAAATTTATGAAAAAAATCAGTTAGAAGTGGTATATTTTTTCGGGGAGAACATAAAAGTGAAAAGTAAGGGAGTTATATTTGATATTGGTAATTTTCCAATTTAAATTTTTTAAAAATAGAATAACAAATATCTATTAGAAAAAAGAGGGGGGGAAATACTGAAAAGGCTACCCTAATTTTCCCATCTCAAATTTCTAATTTTGTTGATTTTATTATTTTGATTTTGTTACATAATTTTTAGAGTATATTCATAACTGAGAATGTAATGAAAAATTTAAAAACTATCAATTTAAATTTTAATTGTAATTAAGAAAAATAATTTTAAATTAACTAAATCAATTTTTATCATTTAAAATTTTATCATCTATATTACCTTAGAAGCATGAACTCCTAACTTGAATGTTAAATTACTATAATATCTCTAACTTAGGTTGTGACTTTTTCGATGAGTTGTGACTTTTCTGATAAGTTGTGACTTTTCTCAAAAGGTTGTGATTTTTTGATGAGTTGTGACTTTTTCAAAGAGTTGTGACTTTTTCAAAAACTTGTGACTTTTTCAAAAAGTTGTGACTTTTTCAATAAGTTGTGACTTTTTCAATAAGTTGTGACTTTTTGAAAGGGTTGTGACTTCTCGGAAAGGTCATGACATTTTTGATAAGACACAAAAAACACTTGTTCATACTACCCTTTGTTGACTATAAATAGAGGGGTTTCCTCTCATTTTCAACCACAATTTTTTTAATCTTCTACTCTTCTTCTTCTTGCATTTTAATTTTTTTTGTGTGATTTATTATCGTTGAGTGAGTTCGAAGTTTAGCGGAATATGAGGTACCACTATTCTGATGAAGTAAATTGTTCTATCCTAAGAGGGTATATTCCTTAACCTTGAGTACTTGAGGAAATAATTCTGATGATATAATAATTTTTTTTTTTTGCTTAATATATACATTAGTATGTAATGTTCCAATATATGAAGTTAACATGATGTAGTCTAAATTCATTTGTTTTTGTTAACAATTTCTCTTGTGATGTAGATATATGCTTCTGAATATCTTTTTAAAAAATTATTAAACTTCTCAAGAGTTAGATAATTGTCACAGTTTATTTTTTTGATGCTCAAGACAAAAGAATGACTTTATTTATCAATAATACTTATGTGATTTAGATTGTCAGAAAGTTTGCTTCAAAATAGTTATTACTATATAAACATTTCCCTTTTGTTTTACTGATTTACTATTTATACGAAGAAAATTTTATATGATGACTTGTAGTAACGCCAGTTGAAGTTTGTATTAGTTTAATTTTTATTGTAGTCTAAATTCATTTGTTTTTGTTAACAATTCCTCTTGTGATGTAGATATATGCTTCTGAATATCTTTTTCCAAAATTATTAAACTTCTCAAGAGTTAGAGAATTGTCACAATTTATTTTTTTGATGCCCAAGAGAAAAAATGACTTTATTTATCAATGCTACTTATGTGATTTATTACTATATAAACATTGTCCTTTTGTTTTACTTATTTACTATTTCTTAATATTTCAGTATTTTCGACCAAGAAAAGTTCATATGACTTTATTTATCAATGCTACTTATGTAATTTAGATTGTCAGGAAGTTTGATTAAAAATAATTATTACTATGTAAACATTGCCCTTTTGTTTTACTAATTTACTATTTCTTAATATTTCAGTATTTTTGATGAAGAAAAGTTCATTTAGATTGTCAGGAAGTCTGTATTATTTTAATTTTTATTGTAGTCTAAATTCATTTATTTTTGTTATCAATTTCTCTTGTGATGTAGATATATATTTGTGAATATATTTTTTCAAAATTATTAAACTTCTCAAGAGTTAGAGAATTATCACGATTTATTTTTTTGATGCTCAAGACAAAAAAATGACTTTATTTATCAATGCTACTTATGTGATTTAGATTTTCAGGAAGTTTGATTAAAAATAGTTATTACTATGTAAACATTGCCCTTTTGTTTTACTAATTTACTATTTCTTAATATTTCAGTATTTTCGATGAAGAAAAGTTCATTTAGATTGTCAGGAAGTTTGTATTAGTTTAATTTTTATTATTTATTAAATAGCTAATTTTTATGAGATAAATATTTTCGTTAATGCAAAT